>PVIW01000293.1:0-143527 GCA_004026585.1 Noctilio leporinus
AATGAGCAAAACTAACAACAAGCAAAACAGAACCAAGTATATGAATACAAGGAATAGGCCTTCAGTGGTCAGGGGGAAAGGGGTTGGGGGGAGGGGGGAGGCAGAGGCAAGAAAGGGGAGCAGCTTAGACAAGAACCTAGTATAAAGGAACCATGGACATGGACAACAGGTGGGATTGACTTTGGGGGGAATGGGTGGGGTGGGGAGGGGGACAGAGGGGAGCAAAAAGGGGATGGATATAATACAACAACAATAAAATTTAAAAAAAAAAAGAGAAACAAGTAAGCAAATGAACAAACAAAAATTCTTCAATCAAGTTGAAAAAAAAGCAAGAAGGTAGGAAAAAAGTTAGGACAAATAGAAAGCAAGGAGTCAGATGGTAGAAACAAATTCAAGTATGTCAATAGTACTAAATAAGTGTAAATAGAATACAAATTCACTAGTTAAAAGGTACAGATGGTCAGATCAGACAAATAAATAAAATAGAAGCAAATAAAAATGAATCATCTACTTTACAAGAGATATACCTTAAACATTAAGAATGTGATAGGTTGAAATTAATAGCATGGAACACATCATGCCAAATAAATACAAATGAAAGGAAGCTGGTATAAGCATATTAAAATCAGCCAAAGTAGATTTCAGTATGGAAATCACTCTAAGTTATTAACTACCTAATCATGAAACTTCCAACCTTCTAGAAGATGTATTCATTCTGAACTTGAATATATCTAGTAAGCCTCAAAACATATAAAACAAGAAATTATAGAACCACCGGGAGAAGCTGACCAATCCGAATGGCTGTGGGAGTGAACAACATGGCTCTCCAGGGACTGAGAAAGAACCAAGGGGACAACTGGGACAGCAGGTTAAAAGGGTGACCAAGGGAACAGGAGTGAAAGGACTGCAGATCTGGGGGCCTCAGGGGCCTTCGTAGGAATTTTTGGTGTTTTTTCAGTAGGTGGAAACCAGTGGGATTTTTGAGCGGAGGTGTGAAATGAGCTGAACTGCATTTTAAAGGGAGAGCTGTGGACGTTCTACTGAAAACACCCCTAAACTCCCCTCCTTGATAACACTGCTTCCTTTGCGGCAATTTGAGGGCACCATGGTGGGAACAGTGGTGCCTGATTCCCTCCCTCCTACTGATGGTTCCTCCTTGCACACTTCGGCTGGTTCACCTCCTACTCTTTGATCTGTTTTTTCTCTTCTTCTTTTAGGTAGCCTAGGATTATTTTTCTTTTTTCTTTTCTTTTCAAAGATTGTATTGTTTTCCATTGCCATTTACCCCTTCTACCTCCTCCCCCAGCAATCATTACACTATTGTCCATCTTAACATTGGATTCCCTCAGGGCTAAATTCTTGATCCTTTCTCTGCTTGTATTTATGTAATTTCTGTAGTCTCAGAACTTTAAATGTCCTTTTATATGCTAATGATTCTGACTGTTTCTCTTCAGCCTATACCCGCATTTGCATTCGGAGCTTCTGGTGCTTTTCTCCTTCTGCCCATTCCATGTGTCCGCTTAGTATGAAAAAGTCTCATTCTCACCATGCTCCAAACTGTTTTGATCTTGCCTCCCAAACCTGCTTCATTGTTTCTCCACCTTAATTGATGAAAACTCCATGTTCCAGCTGCTCAGTCCAAAAATTATAATGTCATGTCTGACTCTCCTTCCTTCACAATCAATATCTAATACTGAAAATTCTCTTTGCTCTGACCTCAAAATATATTCAGAATCTGAGCATTTCTCAGCATCTCTACAACTACCACAATTTGTAGTGATTCTCCCTGGATTATGGAAACTGGCTCATTGCGGGGAGGGGGTGGGGAGGGGGCGTTCTACCCTCTATCCTTAACTCCGTCTATGTTCTCTCAGGATCCAGAATGATATTGTTAAAAATGAAAATATTATTTCTCTGGTAAAAAACAGATGGGCAGAGATGGTTAGAATTGGACAGAAAAAGTCGATAATGCCAAAAGGGCAATTAAAGAGAGTGTGAAAGTGCAAAGAAACTATGTGGGGCAAAGATGGGGACTTAGCTACAGGCACAGAAAAGATTACATCAAAATAGAAGAGACTATTTTGAACATTTTATGACAATAATTTTGAAAACGCAGTCAAATGGATAAATTCTTAGAAAATACGAATGAGTAATATTGACCCAACTGAAAAGTCAGAAGCCTGGATGTTACTAAAACCACTTTTAGGAGCTGGGGATAGAAGAGAGAAAAAACAAACCATAATCTTGCCCATATGGAGTTGAGATAATTATGCAGGAAATCAAGCAATAAATAAGAGAAATAATTAAAATATCGGTAAAGATGAAAGGAGAAAGGGAACTGTAATTTCGAAGAAGCCAAGAAAAGGTCGACTAAAAGGTGACCTTTCAACATAGGCCCAGAGGAGACAAAGACTCACATAATGGGTCTATCGGTGGGAGAATGGTGAAGTCAAAGGGACTGAACATTCCAGAATAATGGCAAGGGCAAAGGTCTTGAGATGGAAACGTGCTGCCTGTTGAGGTCTTTGTTTCAGTGAGGTTTCACCGACTACCTGACTTAAAAATACAACACCATTAGTACTTCCTGTCTTTTAAGCTTCTAATCTAACATTCATTTATTATGTTTAATATTTTTTAAAATTTTATTTATTATTTTTAGAGAGAAGAGAAGGGAGAGAGGCAGAGAAAGAGAGAGACATCAATGTGTGGTTGCCTTTCACCTGCCTCCAGCTACAGACCTGGCTGGAGACCCGGCTTGCAACATGGTTATGTGCCCTGGCTGGGGATCAAACCAGCAACCTTTGGGTTTGCAGGCTGGCACCTTATTCACCGTGCCACCAGCCAGGGCTTATTATGTTTAATATATCTTATGCTCCTCCTCCCACTAGAAGTCAAGTTACATCATTTTGCTTATGGGCATATCACACATTCCTAGAATACTGCTTTGCACATATTAAATATTTGTGGAAAGACTAGAAGGAGCCAGAGGGGGAGAAAGAAAACTAAGAAACTAACTGATGAATGTGTTATCAGGGATCAAGGGATCACTATGTAAAATGATGCTGATGGGGGGCCAGGATGAGGCCTGAGAATCGGCCATTGAGTGAGAATCAAGGAGAACCCTCTTGAGATGAATGGCGTTGCTAGGGAAAGCTTGGTAGGAAGAACCAGGCAAGAGTGTTTTGAAACCAAAATGAAAGCATAGACAACTCTTACCCAAAGTTTTGCTGTTGTAAAAGGAAACAGGAACAATAGACAGTAGCTGGCGTGGGGAGGGAGTATAATTATACAAAAGAAACTATTTTAAGATGCGAGATACAGCAGCATACTTCATGTGGGTAGGAAGTAGCCAGCAAAGAGAGAGAAACGTAAAGAAGGAGAGACCTACAGACATTGTCCTTTGAAGAGAGGGAGAAGGGGCTATACAGGCGGTGGGGCTGGCCTTCCTCGGCGCACAGATGGTTCACCCATAGTAACAGAAGCGAAGACTGAGTATTCGAGCACAGATGCATGTAGGTGGAATGCTGTCGTTGTGGGAGCTTGCGGAAATTCTTTTTTGATGGCTTCTATTTTCCCGGAGCAATAGGAAGCCCTGTGATCAGCTAAGAGTAAGGATGGGGGAGGAGGTGTGGAAGGCTTGAGGAGACGAGGTATGAAATAGTTGTCCAGGAAATGGAGAGGGAATGGAGCTGGGAAATGCCCTGGAGCACCAGGAAGCATTGAGAGCCCACTTGGGTTAGTCTTTAAGCCTGGGAGTGTGTTCTCCTCCAGCCACAGTCAGCTGCATCTGTGTGGGTGGGAACTAGGCAGAGTTGGCTTTAACCAGCGTGGTGCTTCACCAGGAGAGTAGGACAAAGTGAGACCTGGACAAGGTGACTAGGGTGTGTACAAGGGAGAGGTGCTTTGAATGACTGGGCGTTGAAGTTAAACAGAGAACAAAGAGAACTGGTGGCAGTAGGAGGATGCAAGGCAGTAGAATGGCAGACGAATGGATTAATGAGCAGAGAAGAAAGGAAGGCTTGGGACAGGGGCAACTTTGTTTGGACTGTGAGATGATGGAGAAGCAGATTGTGGAGGAGTCCCAGTGACCGGTGATGACTGGTCTAGGCTGTGCCTATGCATGGTGGCCAGGGTCAGGTGTAGGACAGGATCACTTGGGGAGAGGAGGTTGGGAAAATGAGAGGCCGGGGTGTTGGAAAGTTCATCTACAGGTTACTGAAGTTACTAAAAATAATGGCTTGTGTTGTCATCCAGGAAATAAAATCTTCAAGAAAAGAGGGAGAGTGATCTAAATAGGGTTGATAACTGCAGTAAAGATGGTTAGAGCCTGATGACTATTCTCATGATTCCTAAGAACAAAAGCCTTCCTTTGTCAAAGCAATACTGCTAATAAAAACTAATGTTTAGTCACTCTGCATGTATTATATGCAATAGTTTTGTGGGCACATGTTAAGCTTAGTGCTTAAAAAAACACCTAAATTATCAACTATGTAACCTTGGGCAAGGAGCATAACCTTTCTCTACTTAAAGTTTACTTATACTATAAAATGAGAACACCTACTTCATATTCTGAGTGTCAAGCGCTCAGCAAAATTAAGAAATACTTAGCACTGAAACATGGCTAAATTCGCAAGTATAATTAGCTAGGATTATTATCATTTTCCTAGATAACAGAGCATTAGGGATCTGCAAAATAGAAAAGGTAATAGAGGTGCACCTTGTTTTCCAGTATTTTTCTATATACGTGTAAGTTAATTTAAAAAAATAATAATTAAAAACATTGGTAGAAAGCTAAAACAAACTTTTTGGGAAAAAAGGTATTTAAAAATTTATCTGAATTCCATTTCTAAAAACTGCTTACGAATTAATAAGAGATTATAATGAGGTTATTTTTAAAAATGTGAAGAATGGTAAAATCAACAACTCTAGATCCTGATAGCACATTTAACTTTTCATGGTATAACCTTAATCACTTTTCAACTGGGATGTGAAGATAATGTTCACAACCATTCTTGCTTATATATTGATGAGTCCTATATCATGCTTTTATCAATTTTTGCATTTTCAAGTGAGCCCAATATGTCAGAGCAGACATATGTAATTGATGGGCTGTTTTTTCTGCTATTGAGAAATCTATAATTTTGGTTATCTTAATCATGATCCATATTTCTTATATCCCCAAAGTTCAGCTTAGTATAGGCACCTAGTAAATATATTTTGAATGCATGAGAATTGATCTTGTAATTGATAATTGCATTGTTTTATGACTACAACTTCAGATACACATGCCTCAACCTTGCATGAGTTCCTCCTACCTCAGTGAAAAGATCATTCTGGAGATTTGCCTTGAACTTCACCTGAGCCCCGACCTGCATCTGCTCACACCCCATTGTCTCCTCACTCCATTCCCTCTCCTTCGGCCTAGCCCTTTCTGGTTTTCAGTCTCAGGTAACCATTATCTCTGACTCCTGCCTATCTTGCTCTCACCACTCCACTTTTTTCTGGCTTTTACGCTTGTTTACTGCACTTGGGCAGAGAAATGCTTTTTGGCTCACACTCAGTGGCTGGCACAGGGTCTCTCTCTTACCAGGGGGCCATCAGAGTCAGGAAGAGCCTCGAATCATATAATCACTGAGACACGCTAACAGCATGGCATCCGATTTAAATTCATTCCCCATCAAGGCTAAATTTGCTTAGAGCGTACCCTGAATCAATATTTCTGCTAAATCCCATGACCTAGTAAACAGCACAATTAATACTGTTGGACATTTCCTCTTCAGTGGAGCACTTCAATCAGATGTAAGTCATTATTAGATAAACAAACACGGGCTATTTCTCAGACCTCTAGATTGGAGGCACCATCACCCATCTCCCCAAAACACTGGCACACAGTAGGCTCTCAGTGCATGTTGGCTAACCTGACACATCTAACACAACCGAGAGGCATATCAAATTTGATTAAAGCCCTAAGGTGACTTCTTTTGTATGAAACATTCACGTCAGCTAAGCATTGACTTGTTACATGATTTACATGAATAAAGAATTTTAAAACTGCACTTAGGTGAACTGCTAATTTGTTACAGTGGTATTGGTTGTGTAATCCTATTTTAACATCTTCTATTTTTATTAACCTGGTAATCTCAACATGGATATGGCCCAGGCTTTTCTATGCTTCTGAGAAACATGAACTTGGCTCAGACGCAGGAAAATGCTCATGACTTGATCTCTCATTCTGCATCTTTAGAGAATTAAAGTACAGAACAGCAGGCTCCGGGCTTATGCGTGTACATCTCTAAAGGTGAGGCAGACCCCAAAGTCATGCTTTCAAATGATAGGCAGCTTCTGGGGAAGTGTGTGCATGTGTGTGTGTGTGTGTATACGTGGTGGTGTGGTGGAAATGAAAGAAGGCTAAGAAATAATCAGCACAACTAAAAGTGTCCGAAGGTACTGATTATAACTGAAGAAGAGCCAAGAATAAATGGCGGCAGGGCCCTGGCTGGTTGCCTAGAATCACAAAATCCTGTTATCAGCCTTGATGATGAGCCAGCCTGGAGCCTGGGTTCAGTGAGTCGAGCTGAAAGCAGAAGCTGAAATCCCATGACACTTCTACATCTCTAGCTGCAAAAGTAACATTCGAAAGAGGCCTGAAACAAAATCTGTGGTGAATTTGCTTTCTCATCTTCTCTAGAATATACTACAGTCTATTTCCTTAAAAAACATCTGTAATATTGCAGAAAATACACAAGAGCTGTCAACTGCCCATATGTGGTCAGGAGTGGAAACCTGTCCTTGTCAGTTTGTTTTCCACATTTACAGTAACCCTTCCATGCAATAGTTACTGAGGTACACAAATTATATCACACAAAATGCAGGACTGTGTTCATGAGAATAGCAAGACACAAAGCAGAAGTACATCAGAACTGATACTAAGCCCAACTGACCAAGCAGTAAGCTAAAAACGTCACAAATGACTTAAGCAGTGACCAAGGTCTAAGCCCACCTCCTTCCCCACCTCAGCACCCAGGGGACAGGGCTTGATTTCCCTGGAAAATAGGGGCAGGAATGAGGTCTGGAGCCAATAGCCCATTACATTAATATGTAAATGTACATAGCCTGTGGGCTTATCTTTTGAAAAAATAACCTAGAGCAACGGAAATAAGGAAGATAACTGCAGATGAAATAGTTCTACAGAGCTGTGGGAACTCTGAGAACAATCCTCCCAGATGAACAAGTAGAGGAGACACATGTCGCTCAGAGAACTTCTAAGAAGGTGTGACATCTGTGAATTAGTACAAATGGGACACCTGGGCAGCCCGTGTCAACAGGCCACACTTCCAGACCACACTCTGCTGGGAGTTAGGCCGGTCGCGTCTCCTGCTCAGGATATTTACCTTGTGTTGCTCACGTGTCCGTTGTATAAAGTTGGCTGTTTCCTCGTGGACCTGCTGAATGGTGATTTCCTCTCGCAGGGCCACCTCTGCTCTGTACAGCCAGGCTCCGATGGTGCCCAGAGGGGCGGGCAGTGCTTTATCAAGCTGTATGTGCCAATCAAAGAGCTGAAATACAAGAATGGGAAAACAGAGTTACCTCCAATGCAAAAGGCGAGTCCTAAAATTCCCCCAAATGACTTTAAAGTCTACATAAAGCTTGAATAATTTCAGGCTAATTTCATAAATATCAAGAAATTACCTGTGTTTTGAATCCAATGCTTTGCAAATGGGGAGGAAATTATGGATACAAGCAAATTTCGAGGAAACTTAAAATACATCTTAAACATGGAAAGGTATTATTAGGAGTTTAAGCCATTTTCTTGCAAAAGGAAGAGCATAAAGCAGTCCCTGATTTTCAGTGTGGCTCTGGCCCATAGGGCAGGGACAGGGAAGCTGACATAGTAAGGAGGTGGGAGTTTATGCACCAGCTCATGTGTTCAGGTCCAGAAAGTCAGGGTCCCCTAGACATCTCTAGAGGACAACAAGTATCAGGACCCTTTTTATAATAACGCAATTCTCTAACTGTGTCTGTGTCTTCCAATTTATTCAGTTCTCAAGCACCATTTCCCAGCTTGATGAAATGCCAAGTAGAATGGGGTAAGGTGCTTGAAAGCTATTCTTTGCAAGAGTTTATGGGAAAAAAATAGATTATTAAAATGAAGAAAATAGGGTAAGTCCAAGGTAAATGTTCCCATTAGTGATAGAAATGTCTGAGGTTTTGAAATCTTGGTCTTTAAGTTTGCAAAGTATTAATATTAAAGTTACTGAGTAGTTGTCCTTCAGGTTCATGAAAGACCAGATAAGAAGACATGCCAAATTAGAAACTATAAAAATGAATGTGAATATAGGAAGATTATTAACTAGTAATGAAAGATGATTATAGAAAGTGGAGAAGTTCTGACAGCTCTAATACTAAAAAATACCTAGAGTTAATTAATCTAGTGAGAAGTAACCTAGATGGTTGTCCAAGAACTCAATCTATGATCTGGTCAATGGTGACATTACAGGTAGGGCAGGCAAAGCAGAAAAAAACATTGTTATGTAAGTACTTCTGTTAGCTTAAAAGACAAAGATGGTCCCACAGTTAAGCTTTTCTTAACCTCAGACAGATGCAGGAAGACCTGATGCAACATCACTGTGTAGAAAAGGATGATGGGAAATATTCTTGACTGAATTACGTAAACCCTAACGACATTAATTGTGGGAGAACTTACCCTGGAGGACACTCTATCCCAGGACTGTTTTATCAATGCTTGGTCAAGTGACAATTTACCATCTTTATGTAATGGTTGTATTACATGTTCAATCTGTTTCCTTTTGATCTCATATTGAACTCTGAAGTGTTTAAATGACTAAAAAAAAAAAAAAATAGCAACAACATGGCAATGAGTCAAAAAAAACAAAAGCAAAGGAAGCCACATTTCCTAAATAACAATTCTGTATATTTGGATAACACTCAATATATGTTGCCGATAATAATAATGACAGACATGATAGGAATAGCAGCTACCATTCATCATGCTCTGACAATGAGCCTGGTGCAGGCTAAGTACTTTCTACACATTATCTCCCCTACATTCTACATGAAATTAACACATCCTAAAATATGACTCCATGTCCAAGTATGAAATGAAAAAGATACATAATTATGTTAGAGAACATGAGAGTGATCCTAGAGTATGTAACAGATAGCACATCTAAAATCATTTCTCCTGCGAACCCAAAGGTTGCTGGTTGGATTCCCAGCCAGGGCACATAACCAGGTTGCAAGCCAGGTCTCCAGCCAGATCCATAGCTGGAGACAGGTGAAAAGCAACCATACATTGGTGTTTTTCTTTCCCTCTCTGCCTCTCTCCCTTCCCTGCTCTCTAAAAATAATAAATAAAATCTTTTAAAAATATAAAATAATTTCTATGTCTTGAAGAGTAAACAAACATAAATCTTCAGGAAGAACAGTGAGGGAGAGATGCTGAATGAATATTTTACCTCATGTTCCTCTAGCCTGATATAATTAAAAATAACAAAATATAAAATCAATCTTCATTTTATTCCACAAAATTCCATCCATGGAAAACTGAACAATACACCATTGATTGAAAAGTAGAAAAAACAATGTTGATGGCACAATAAAACCACAAATAGAAGAAAATGTTCCCCGCGGTCAGATTTCAGGTCATTGCTAATTTGTAACCTATTTTATAAAACTAGTGATCATATTTGGTCAGAAAGGAGTATTTCTGCTTTGTACTTTTCTTTTAAAAAATATATTTTTATTTGTTATATTTATATAGAAGGGCAGATAGGGATGTAGAAATGGAGAGAAGCATCGATGTATGGTTGCCTTTTACCTGCCTCCAGCTACAGACCTGGCTGGAGACCTGGCTTGCAACCTGGTTATGTGCCCTGGCTGGGAATCAAACCAGTGACTTTTGGGTTTGCAGGCCGGCACTAATCCACTGAGTCACCAGCCAGGGCTGTTTTGTACTTTTCTAATCCTTTACATCTCAGTTATAAAATAATATCTTTTAAACAGGTAATTTTACAACTTGCAATTTAATTTTTAACAATTTATGCTAACACTAAAACTAATAAATTAAATAAGTATATTCATGCTGTCCTTTGCATTTCTATTCTCAATTTACTATTTAATATTTTTTAATGGAGTTCATCCCAGAAAATTGTATTTTTTGGCAAAAAATATTACATTGAATTTCAAAACAAAAAAATATATGCTGCATATAAGTACATGTCCACATTGCCAAGTTCATCAAATATAATATTGATGGCATCACCCATCTAAATTCAGACATGCAAGTCCTGGCTGGTGTGGCTCAATGGATTGATGCTGGCCTGCAATTCCCAGTGAACCAAGGGTCACTGGTTTGATTCCCAGTCAGGGCACATACCCAGGTTGCAAGCCAGGTCTCCAGCCAGGTCTGTAGCTGGAGGCAAGTGAAAGGCAACCATACATTGGTGTTTCTTTCCCTTTCTTCCTCCCTCCCTGCCCTTCTCTCTAAAAATAAAATCTTTAAAAAATATTTTTAAATAAATAAAATAAATGCAGACACGCTTTATAGATATGACTGCATGAAATCACACAGTAATGCAATAGCTAATATTTTTGTGGTTTGTCATGTTGACTCTCTCACATTATGCCACCTTTTTTGTGACATAAATGAATGATGAAGCTGGGAAAAAAGGGACATCTGTAAAAACAATATATAAAAATAAAAAACAGTTTAAAAGTGATTGAAATATAGACTAGGAAGTATTATAGCTTTGTTACTAAAAGGCAGTGTTATTTTAAATAAAGAGAAAATGTCAATGCTCCATAGAATACATCACAATTTAATTGGAAAACCTATTACATGATGTTGTATCCTGCAAGTAGAAATTGGAAGCCAAAACCAATTAATAACAGTGCAATGAGACTGGGGAAGCAACAACCAGCCTGTCCTCAACAGAATTCAGTAGTTTGAACTAGGCAGGTCACAGTAGAAACTGATCCCATCCATGAGCTCACTCCACATAGTCACAATGCAATCATTTATTCAGTTCAGCATATGCCATAGTAATCTCCAGTTTGGTATTAAAGTCATTTTTGGGTGGATTTTGTTGTGGTTGTTATATAACATCTATGAAATCATAAATTCTGTAAAAACAATAACCAGATATTTGTGTTCTGGGTCATTTATAAGGCTCTGAGTCCTGGAAAAGTTATGAAGCCTCAGAGAGTGGCATGCCCTACAGTGGGAACCCCTACAATTTACAACTACTTATTTACCTAGAAATACAATGATTAAGTTACAGGCAAACAAGATAATGCACATAATTTCTTCACAGGCGTTTCCATGAACATCATTTGGAAAATTAAAAAGATTAAATGACATACATGAATCTTACTCATGAAACATTTTTAGAAAATGAAATCCCTTTTTCATACATTACCTGATACTTATCCTGCAAGTTTGATTCTGTCATCTGTGCCCTTGTCAAATCTCTTTCAAATTGTTCTATCCAAACTTTCATTTCCTTCAGAATTAGTCTGTCTTCTCTCTAGAAACCAGCAGACGTTACAATTTTATTAGTAACTGTGTATTTATGCAATTGCTGATTAATACCTGACTGATCCTAGAAAAGAGTTAATCTTCGATAAGTTTCAGTTGTCTCTAAAAATTTTTCTCTCTCCTCGCTCTCACCCCTTATGCAGAGTAAAAAACAAGAGTTAATTCTGTAAAATTACTTTAGTTATCTTTCAATACTGAAATTATCTATCTCTATGTTTTTCCTCAAAAATTACTAATTTAATTAAGAAAATGTCTGCAAGAAGGGAGCATCCTAAGCCAAAAATTACTGAGAGCAATAACTAAAATGGAAATAGAAACATAGGCCTGCAGTTGCTTCTCAACCCAAGGCCATTGGTAACCCAGAGAGCTATTATGGATGTGATTAACTTTGACCAAATTCAAAAAGCAAAAGTCCCAACACCATCAGAGTATAATAACATCAATCACAATAATAACAGACTATTGTGAAAAATATTACTCAGTGTTATAATCTCTACGTAAACACAAAACTTTCATCTTGTTCCATGTTGTATTCCTAGACTCTGGGGACATGGAATCTGTATGATGTTTACTAAATTATGTGCTGAATAAATGCATCCAGGACACCAGTCTCACCTTGAAAATGATTTTTAAAAATAATGATTTTCATGCTGTTTCCACAAATAATAACAAGAGCCATTCTAGCACTGACTTAGTAAAAAAAATCCTAATTTTTCAAGATTTCTTATCTGGTACGATGCCAAAGAGATCACAAACACATTTAACGTGATTTTTTGGCACTTCCAAATAGCTTTCAACTACAGTATCTCACTTGATGATCATGGCTCTGTGACAGATAAAATTGTCCCTGTTGACAGGTGAGGTGGCAGAGTGCTGGCTATGAAGGCAGGCAACACTGGTTACAAATGCTGGTTCTGACATGGATTAACTCTGGGGCCTTGGGCACAGGTTTTTTTGTTTGCTTTGCTTTTAATCACACTGGCTTTCCATGGGTTGGGGACAACACACCTGGAACAGAGACTGGCACACAATACTGTCATGCTTCATGCCCTCTCTCACTTTCCAGTCTTGCAAAGACCACCCTCCTCTGCTTGGAACCTTTTTCCCTGGACAATGATTGCTTCTTTCTAACCCAGAAGTCTATGCCAGTGGATCTGAAACTTCAGCATCCACCAGAATCATCTAGAAAGCTTGTGAAAACAGATGGCTGGATACCACCCCACCCTCCAATTTTCTGGCCAGGAGACCCAGAGTGAAGGCTGAGAATTGGTAACAAGTTTCCAGGTGATGCTCATGTCACTTGTTTAGGGGTCACGTTTTGAGAACACTCCTCTACGATCCTGTAACAACCTGGACTCAAATGGTCACCCCCAAATGCACTATACTTTATCAGCCACTAAATTGTCTCTTTTCTCCCATATACAAACACTTAAGCACTTTTTTTTTTAACTCCAGCCTAACACAGTGTCTGGCACCCAGAATCACTCAATATATAATTGCAGAATACTGATTGACTGGTAACATAGTTAATTGTAGAAATAAATGGAATGAGAGCCCAAGATTGAAAAGTCACCTTCTATCAGGACAGTTCCTCTGAATGAACAGTGAATGCGATTAAGGCAGCTGTTTTATTATCAGGTGACTTTCATGCTCATAAAAGCACTACTGACACATTTGTATGAGCTCAGAGGAACAAAATGCTCTTGGTATACCTGAGATCAAATTTAATATAGTAATTTATCTGAAATCAGTTATTTCTGATTTTTTATTGTGTTTGCCATGAATTCTATTGTGTTGATGGATTCTTCAACTCAGGCCTACGTGCAATATTACAAAATGAGAAAACCGAAGTACAAGATAATTTGGATATGGGAAAGAATGCATAACCATTAATTCTACTAATATTTTTTGAGTGCTTACCACATGTCACAAAGTTTACAAAACCGTGTGACCCAATATTGAGTGGAAGGCATGTGATTAGCTCAATGTTATAAATTAACTTAATACTTACCTAATTCAATTAATGACTTCTTGCTTAATTACTTAAAATATACAAAGTAACTCTTTAACTTTATTTTTATTTTCCATTTCAAATGTAATAAAAACAAACATTGTTATTGTAAATTCTCTCTTTTATTAGTACTATTAATTATCATTAAAGAGGAATTAATTAATGTTACATACAATTGAAGATTAGTAGGAAAGTTCATGTGAATAGCTCAGTCTGTAACTAGCATTTAACAATAATTGAATATATTACTTTTCTAATAGAAAGGAAAAGGAAATTACAGAGTTAAGGTATTAAAAGAAATGTGTATGTAAAGACAAATACATGCGAAGCAATGGCTAACAAGCTATGGAATGTAGTATGCTTGAAAGAGGTCACTAATTCAAGATTACTTAAATCTTACCTTAAGATTTTGGATATAATTTGCAAAAGATGGGAAACCTGGAAATATTTCCTAACAATATGAAAAGATAATATATAGAAAAATAATATAAATCAGGGACAAAAATTATACAGGAAACGAATAAAAAAACAATGGAGAAGCATCTGTCTATAAATAAATAGACAGTAATTTTATGGGTAAAGTTACTTTAAGATGCTCTCATAATATTTTGTTTTCATAACTTTTGAAAGTATTAAAATGTCTGAATCCCATAGGACAATGTAGCATTCCAGCATTTGATATTTTCACTTTAATTTATAATAGTCATATGTGGCAATATATGCATTTTATACATGTCTTGAAATATTAAACATTTAAAAAATATTTTATTATTATTATTATTATTTTTAATTTTATTATTTTTATAGAGAGGGGAAGGGAGAGAGGCAGAGAGGGAGAGAAGCATCAATGTACGGTTGCCTTCCACCTGCCTCCAGCTACGGACCTTGCTGGAGACCTGGCTTGCAACATAGTTATGTGCCCTGGGTGGGGAATCAAACCAGCGACCTTTGGGTTCACAGTCTGGTGCCTTACCCACTGTGCCACTAGCCAGGGCCCAAAATATTAAACATTTTTTTAAATGATGTAAAAAAAAGGTATGTGGATACATATTTTTCTCTATAAAGTAAACATAATATGCATCACTCCATCCTTATGCAACAATGAAGACTGGGTTGTGCTTGTGAAAGCCATCAATAGTATGTGCTGCAATAGGAGAATGAATGAGTGATAAAAAAGTGAACATTTAATAAGGGATGCAATTGGGTCACTAGGCCTATGTTATTTATTTACTATTGAGTGCTGATTATCCAAGGAATACCTTTAGGGAAAAAGTTTCTTTAACTGTTCTATTGGTTGAAGTAAGAAAAGTATAGTGTGTTTATTGCCCATAAAAAAATCTGATTTTAAATGGTAACTAACTTAAATAACATAACTAATTTAAATAAATTCATACAGAAGGTAGACATTAAATACATAAAAAATGGAGGCCTGGTAGATATGCTGATGCTAATATTTTAAAAAAGGAATTAGCCCTGGCTGATGGCACAGCGGATAAGGTGCCGGCCTGCGAACCCAAAGGTCACTGGTTCAATTCCCAGTCAGGGCACATAACCAGGTTGCAAGCCAGGTCTCCAGCCAGGTCTGCAGCTGGAGGCAGGTGAAAGGCAACCATACATTGATGTCCTTCTCCCTCTTGGCCTCTCTCCCTTCCCCTCGCTCTGAAAATAATAAATAAAAAATCTTAAAAAAAAAAAAAGGAATTAAAAGAGCTATTTCCTAAGGTCTGAGTATTTGAGGTGATGGTGTCCACAGCTCCGATAGGTATAGTCTATAAAATCTTAGAAGTTCATGGGCTAGAATTAGGTGGTCATTTAGCTTCATTAAACGTAGATCCTACATCTTAAAAAGAAGAATGTTTTATTCAAAATAGTCATTTTTGACAGGTATGCCCTACATTATAAATGCCACATTAAAAGGGTCAAGTATATAATACATTTGTCTTAAAATTAATTTTTGAAATAACCCTGAATAATTTGCATCCTATTTTTAGGGAAGAGATAGAGGGAATTTTTTAAAGAACAATCAGAATTTATTTCCTAGATAATGAGATTAACGTGCCTCTTTAACAAGGTCCTATCAACAGGGTGTGGTTCAAATCGAAGGGTTTTGCTTTAAACTCCTGCTCTTGAGTATCAGGAAAGCATCCTCCTTTGTCACTCAGACTTTTCAGCCACAGAATTTACCCATCGGGAGAGATGATTAATGTCAGAGAAATTAAAATAGTACAAACTCTAAACTCAGATAAAAAATAAATCTAAATGGGTAACAATATAAACACATTAGATATAAAAATCCAATGGAAAGCTGATGATGTTCTCTATGCTGTATTGCCTAATATGCTTTCTCTAGAGTTTCTTATTTACACAGCGGCATCCTTAATGACAGATTAACTTCATCCAAGCAACCTAGGAAATTAATACTAGTTAATATGGTTTTTTGCCTTAATTCTTTTATGAATTCACTGATTTCTATTAGTGTAATGCCTTTTCCTATTCAAAAACTTTGGAGTATGTTCCCCTGGCTTTTGTCTTTCTTAAATCTATAAATCTATTTCTAAGTTTATTTAGAAAACCTATTTTGTTTTATTTTTTTGTTTTTCCTGTTGCTTGTATTGTAATTTCAAACTTCTCTGAAAATTTTACATGGAGCTAAGCAATGAAGATGGAGAGATAGTTTTAACACATTTTAAATATTCCATTTATTACTTTCCTGGGTGTCATTTGACAGGATTTACAGGTAAATCCAGCTCTGTATGATAAAAATACTACTTTTAACAAGTTAGGGGAGTGCAAATATCCATTGTTATGAAAGACTGGGCAATCAGGCTTTCTGGTGTGTGGACTAGAGTATAAAATGGGACAAACTTTCCTATAAGTGACTTGAAAATAGATTTCAAAAAGCATTCAAAATTTGTAAGTTCTTTAGCCTAGAAAGTATACTTCTAAGAAAGATCTGTAAAACAATGTTTTATTGCAAAATTATTCATAAAGCATTGTTTATATCAGCAAAAAGTAAAATCAGAAATTTCCAAAAATTAAGATTGAAGGCATAAATTACTGTACACAAATATGATGACCTGGAGAGAATGACATGGAGAAGTTTTGTATAATGAAAAGAAGGTTTAAAATTGTATGTATACTATGGTCTATTTCTGTTAAAATACTGTATGTGTCCATATATACATAGAAATATGTGTGTACTTACACCAATACATTAATTATTTTCTAAACTACATTTCCTCTAGAAGGTCAACTAGAGATAATTTCTTTTTTTCCAATTTTTGTTTTTATTTATTACAATGAGCATATGTTATTTGAGCAGTATGAAGAAAATGTAAATATTCTTTAAACTATTGAATGGCTAGAGAATCTCACCATAGTGAATAATTAGAACCTTTACAAATCTGCCTTGTGTGAGGTAAGCAGCAATTTATATTAAAAAATCTAAAAGTCAAAATTAATTTTCACCAGATTGAGCAGAACAAGAAGACTCAAAATCTAGATATGTAAATGATGGGCTGGATATTAAATTACTTCCATTCTAAAATTACTAAAATAGAGTTTTCCAACACAGATTCCTTGCCTCAATTTTAATTCATCAGTATTACATATCCAGTGCTTATTATCAATAATGCTTTCTCTGACATAGTCAACAAACAAATTAAAGAAATCTTTCCCTCTAATCACCTCCAAAATCAGTGATATCTATTCTTTGCTTAGTTGTTCTCATATTAAAATGCACTATAATTTAATTTTTTAGAACAGCATGCTTAAAATCTGGATTACTTTCATTGACTGCATATCTATACTTGAAGAAAAATAAATACTTACCTCATTCTCTAACCCATCAGTGCCTGTATTGTGGATGTCAGGATAATGTTTCAGAAACTGGGCTACATAGGTCATAATAGACTTTTCATCTGGTTTATCTACATCAACATCTGGAAAAACCAAAAGGAAATAGTCTTTTATTTCTTCCTCATACTTTGAAATTATACAAATAAAGTAGCCCCTTTATCCTGTGACATAGCTCTCCCTCAAACACATGCTTATAAAACTCTCATTTCACCCATAAGTACAATGGGTAAGTATGGTTCACCTAGATGAGCCACCAATGTCAGAGTGTTGTTCACGGCAATAGAGCTTTATTTTGCTCCTAAATATAGCAATAAATATTTGTCAAAAAAAAGTTAGTCATAGGAAATGCTATTTATCTGTGCTTTTCTCAAATTTTCTGGCCTCTTCTAGAGTCTTGAAAGTCAAATTTAATTTCTGGGTGTAAAACCTACAAACCTACTGAGTTGCGTCAACAACTGTTGAACGTACCTTCAGGATCCAGTAACCTGGGGATCCCCAGCTCTGTTTCAGCAATGGTAAAAGCTTCCTCCAGGTTTTCTCGATTCGATCTTCCTTTCACCCTCTCCAAGTCCACCAGTTCTGGCCGAATAGCATGGATGACTGAATGAAAGGCAACCCCAGTTCTCCAACTCCGCCCGAAATCTTTCACTTCTATACCAGCCTGCCTTCACGAAAATAAAAAATAATAATAATAATGTTACATTCTAAATACAAAACATGCATTTTTCTCAAGGCCTCATGCAGAACCCAATGCTCTTGAGCAATAAATGATATGTGGTTAGCTCTATCAGTTAACTGGCTTTGAGAAAAATTGAGCAAAAGAGTATTTCTAGAGTGTAAGAAGATAAGATGTAAAAAATTCTGGTTCCGTAAAGATTTCTACATTAGATTTTTCAGTAGTCAAGGTACTCAACTTACAAGTACATTTTAAATAAAACTAACTTAGATTAAACTGTCTAGCAAAATAGGGTGCAATTATAAAAAAAAAATTTTTAATGTATCTAACATTTTTAAAAAGATTTTATTTATTATTTTTAGAAAGAGGGGAAAGAAGAGAGGCAGAGAGGGTGAGAAGCATCAATGTATGGTTGCCTTTCATCTGTCTCCAGCTGCAGACCTGGCTGGAGACCTGGCTTGCAACCTGGTTATGTGCCCTGGCTGGGAATCCAACCAGTCACCTTTGGGTTTGCAGGTTATCTAACATTTTTAATGATAATGATAAGCAAACTGTGCTGTATATGAACAGGTTATGACAGACATTTACATAATAGACATTAAATGAAATAACATTATTCAATTCTATCTTTTTAACCAATGTCCTTACAATTTCCATGAACAGTAAGATAAAACAAATCTGAATGAAAAAACCAATTAGCATCAAAAGTTGATAAATGCTCACAAATTTGCATTTCAGGAAACTTAAGATTCACTTTAAATGTTTTACCAAAATACAGTTTGCATAAAATATATTGTCCTAAAATTAGTATCATTTGAACTAATCATTGGCTCCCTTACTAAATATTTTTTAAAAATTGTTTTTTGTAAGACTCCAGTATTTATATAGCAAACTTGAATCTTCTAGTTCTTTTAGAGTTTATGTCTTTGGTAGAATGCATATAATTTTTTTAAGTCAACTTAAAATACTGGCCAATGTCCACCTAAATTGAGCAGAATTTGTTCATTTGCTTCTGACTTCATCTTACTTTTCTACCTATATTTTCCCTTTGCCCACATTTCTTTATTTTGTACTCAGAGTCTCTTTAGCCACTTCAAAGCACTGTTTGAACAAAATAAGCTGGGATATGATATAAATAAATAATTAGCTAATAAATATTCATTATGTAATAATACATTTTCTCATTTTCTTGAATTTAGACACTTTAAAAAATAAACAGCCCTGTCTGGTAACACAGTGGATAAGGTGCTGGCCTGAGAACCCAAAGGTCGCTGGTTCAAATCCCCAGCCAGGGCACATACCCAGGTTGCAAGCCAGGTCTCCAGCCAGGTCTATGTCTGGAGGCAGGTGAAAGGCAACAGTACATTGATGTTTCTCTCCCTCCCTGCCTCTCTCCCTTCCCCTCTCTCTCTGGAGATAATAAATAAAATTTTTAAAAATCTTTTAAAACAATAAAAAATAAAAAATAAACAGCATACCAGATATGTGGGAAGAGCTTTTCATCTCAGTTCTACTAGTTTTTCAAAAGCCACTGAACTTTGCTTTCAGAAATATTGCTGAATGCAATTTGATAAAAGAATATATCCCAAATTAGAAAACCACCAACACGTTTTAAAAATTAAACAAAACTATATAAATTAGTAACACTAATTATATATTTTTTATGCTTATTTGGTCTCCTTGTTTTTGCTTTTCAAGTATTTTAAAAAGAGAACTCCCTAGATTTAATGCCTCAATATTTTATAATGATAAATACTTGTTTACAACTAATTTCCAGAAATAAAGAGTAAGATTCAGATTAGATTTAGACATCCAAAATAAAATGGAAAGTGAGTTAATTTTACATGTCATTCATAAAATTATACAAAAGCCCAACCTCTTTGTGAAGACATCTTACCAATGACCACATCACTCCACAAAATCTTGGTATGATCAATTAAAAATTCTACTGAAATTGTTATGAAAAGATACTTTTTCAGAGTAGTACTTTGCTATCCAGCATTATCACACAAATGTACACACATGTAAATTTATTATACCTAGAAGAAAACAAAGCTAGAAGCAAATTATCCATCTGTAAAGCTGGAGTTGACAAAAAAAAAAAAAAAAAAAAAAAAAAAATCCCTGCATTCCAGATAAAAGATAAAACAAAAAGAAAAACTAAAAACATAAAATTTCTAGAAACTTTCAGGAAATAAAAACAAAAATATTTCAAAATGTGAACCTAAGTTCCCATAATTATTAAGTAGAACCCAAGAGTCTCATAATGAGATCATCAAGTTTAAATCTCATTTATTTGTGTAAAGCTTATTTACCAGGAGCAAAAGTCCACACAATGACTTAGATAGAATTAGCCCTCATGCTACTAATTATAGTGTAGGGATTAAATGACTTAATTAATTAAGCCCGGTGTCATGAAGAAGGAATTGGGTCCTGGTTAGTGTGGCTCAGTGGAGTGAGCACTGGCCTGTGAACCAAAAGGTTCCTGGTTCTATTCTCAGTTGGGGCACATGCCTGGGCTGTGGGCCAGGTCCCTGGTTTGGAGCATTTGAGAAGCAGCCAATCAATGTATCTCTTGCACATTGGTATTTCTCTCCATCTCTTTCTCCCTCCCTTCCCCTCTTTCTAAAAGTAAATAAATAAAATATTTTTAAAAGAATAAATTGGTTTTATTATAGCATTTCCCTAGAGTGTTAGTGATGATTTGTGTTTATATTTTAACTCAAGGAAAGAATGAAACAAGACCTGAAGCAGAGTCACTCATTCAAATGTCTCTTCAAATTTGGTAATCATTGGAAGACGCACATGGCAGATAAACTGATAACTCAGATTATGCAAGGGTTTCAAATTGAACCACATTCCTGGTACTTACTTGGCTGCCGTGTACTGAACCCACTTTAGCAAAGCCTTCTTAGCATTTCCTTGGACCTTGGTGGCCACCTTCCGCTTGCTGGGGGGACTGGTGGTCTCTGAGCTGGCCATGCTGTCCAGAGAAGAGGTGCTGCTGGACAGGGACTGCAGCTGCGGTAGGTTGCTGGTCAGCTCCTCGATCTGCATGTGCATTCGCCGTCAGTGAAAACAGAAGAACCATCTTTGTTTTTCTTTGCCCAGATGTTTTACTCTTCTAACTAGAAATGGTTTATCTTAACACCCTTAACACTGGGAACAAAATGTAAGTTCTTAAAGGGCAGGATTAATGTCTTACCCTGCTTGCGGGAAGCTGGTTCTTCCCACTGCATCTAAAACTGCACAGAGGTATCTTATATGCAGTAATAAACACTCAATAAGTCCTTGTGAATGAATAAATGAAACCTAATGGTTGTCCAAACCATGGAGTGTACAACACCAAAAGTGAAGCCTAATGTAACCACGGATTTGGAATGATAATGATGTGTCAATACAGGTTCTTTGGTTGTAACAAACATACCGCTCAGATCAGGGATGGTCATGCGTGTGTGGGTTATCCAGGAAATCTCTGTGTCTAAGGCTCAATTTTGCTATAAACTTAAAACTGCTCTAAAAGCCATGAAAGAAAGGTAGAACTGTTACTCTAGATGGAATGGCAAGTTAATTTCTCCCCTTAATATTTAATAGCATAGAACTGCTCCTTTCCAGAGAACAAAGAAAAAATTACTGAACTTTTCATTTCAATATTTCATCTTCACTGCGTACTGCCCACTTTTCGGATTGGGGATCTATGCCAGAGTTTGTGGGGGGAGTTCCATGCCTATAATACCTTTACAGAAAAGAAGAGGAAATTCTGCTACCAAAAACCAATGTAAGTGTAAAGGTCAGATTTCTGCCAGTTTGAGAATCAACCCCAAAAATATGACAAATGACAGCATTAATAAAATGTCCACCACTACTTCCCTCCACAACACTATAGCAACTGATAAGGGAACTGAAGCACAGTACCTGGAAATAGAGGATAATGGTCCACACAAGTCCGAGAACTATTGAGGGTCGGCCATCAGCAATATCAGTGGAGTTAATGTTGACTAATTTAATCTGTTCAAAAAGAAAAACTGGACTAGTAATGGACTAGAAGACTGTAACCCACTCAACTATGCAATAATGAGCACTCTGTTAGACATCAGTAAGACGTGGCCAGTCCTATGGAGTGGTGCACACGAGTAAGTAGGGTGAGCCATGGTAAAAACAACAAACACATGGTTTCCATAGGGATTTCAGGAGCATTCCGAAGGTGCACACAATAAAATTAACTACAAAATGAAGTAAAATACTTTAAGGTGAAAAAAATATGACATCATGCAACTAATTATCAACAAAATGCCAGACGGGGGAAAAAACGGTTATTCTTTACATTGAGGACTTAACTGGAACTTAAAAGAAACTGTGATGAATGGTTTAAGAAGATGCACTTACTTTGAAGTTTGTTACCAAATAGCATGAAACTTAGGTTCTCTTTTACCTATAAAAGTCAGGAGTTAAAGATTCTAAAAAATTTGTACTAACCGGTGATCCTCTGTACATGGACTGACATGAAAAACAAAGGGAGAAGATGATATACACACATAAATAACCTTTGAAAATTAGCTTTATTTGCTCAAAGGGAATAAAAATGTAGGTAGTAAATATAGAGCATTATTTGCAGAATGCATTTTAAAGACGAAGGAAAGCCAAAGAACAATGAAGTGGAAAGAGACTGGTATGTATTCAGTACGCTACTTTTGGGCACTGATAACTATACAGTATTCAAGACACATCTTAATCTGTGCACAAATGCTCCCAATTATTCATTTCAATGCCTTCCCAACTATCAAAAATGTTATTTTTAAGACCTAGCAAAATGAATTTTATCTCAGTCCAAGTCTATAGAGCATGGTTAGAAATGCTCATCAGCCCTGGCTGGTGTGGCTCCGTGAATTGAGCACTGGCCTGCAAACTGAAAGGTTGCCAGTTCAGTCACCAGTCAGGGCACATGTCTTAGTTGAAGGCCAGGTTCCTGGTCAGGGACATGCAGGAGGCAACCGATCAATATTTCTCTCACACATTGATGTTTCTCTTCCTCCCTTCCCCTCTCTCTAAAACAAACAAACAACAAAAAACAAAAAACAAACAAAAAAATCCCGTTCATCAACCTTTTCATAATCCCTAAATAAATTCAAAATAAAGTACTCCTTAAACTTCTAGCTCAATAATTCTCAGCCACAATTCCAGAGCTATTTTATTATTAATAATAAAGCTCAGAAGTTTATTAAATGGTTTATTTTAATAAAAATGTATCAGATGTGCCCTGGCTGGTGGTGCAGTGGATAAGGCACCAGCCTGAAAACCCAAAGGTCGCTGGTTCGATTCCCAGCCAGGGCACATAACCAGGTTGCAAGCCAGGTCTCCAGCCAGGTCCATAGCTGGAGGCAGGTGAAAGGCAACCATACATTGATGTCTCTTTCCATCGCTGCCTCGCTCCCTTCCCCTCCCTCTGAAAATAATAAATAAAATCTTTAAAAAATGGATACATCATCATCCCACAAATATATTGCTCTTGAGTAATTAATTTAAATTTGCTAGTTATCCATTAAGAGGGGTAGTGTAAAAGCTAGCACGAAAATCGTTGAAAAAAATTTGATTCACATTCATGGAATTTTGTCTCACTGGTAATTTTCATTCATCATGTTCAGAGACAGAAAAAATTGAGAACTAACTTAGACTGTCAGTTTATATGTCTATTTTTTTTAAAAGCCTAGCACAGCGTAAGACATAATATGTTTGCAGAAAATAAGGACCTTCATATTTCTTTAACTACTTATAACAAACCTATTGCAACCTTTATAATCATTTTGATGACCCTATTTTACAACTTCTCTGGAATTTTCTCCACATTTATCTCAGTATCCATGGACCACAGATTTATAATCTATCCTAAGAACCATATGATTACAGTCCACCGTCTGCATCCTTGGGCTCCAACCACCAATCAAAAATATTCTAAAAAAAATAAATTCTGTCACTGGAGATGAGTACGATGTAGTTAGGCCCATGATGGCTGTGCTGGCAGTGAACATGCACATATTTTTTCTTATCTTATTCCTTAAACAATGCTGTGTAACTATTTACATGGTATTTATATTGTGCTAGGTATTATAAGTAATCTAGAGATGATTTAAAGTACACACAAGGATTGTGCAGTTATATGCAAATTCTATGCCACTTTATATAAGGGACTCAAGCACCCTTGGACTTTGGTATCTCTTGGTCTTGGAACCAATTTTCCACAGACACAGAGGGACTGGAGTGCATTTCATAGAGGATAGACAGATCATTTCTTTTTCCTTGTATATCATTCTCTTTAAAAATATGGTTGAATATAAGTTGACTTTCCTACCTCAGTCTGGCTCTTACTATATGAGGTCTATTCCAAAATTATCGGCCCGGTGCAAACTGTTTTAATCATATTGAACTTGGCTTGGTACTTTCTGGACAGACCTTGTACTATGGCATTAACATATTCAGCTTATTATAGAACCTAATGATCTTTTAGCTTAACTTGTGAAAAATATTTTTAATAATCACTTATTCTCCTAAAAACTGTGTGTTCCACAGTGGATTTGCAGAGCATTGGGTTTGTTTGTTTTTGACTTCCTCTTGTTTGCAAAATCCTATGAAACTTACAATAAATTTTCAATAGCCTAGGAGGTGAGATGGGCAATAGAGAGACAGCCAAAGAGTCAGAAAAATTTTCAGAAGCCAGAAAGAGGATGGGATCACAATGAATAAAACCAAAGTGTGTTCCTTAGAGAAGCAGCAAACACATCACTGGGGACCTTGTAAATAATCCAGAATCTGGGGATTCACCCAGATCTACTGAACCAGATACTGAGAGAATGCAGACCAGGAATCTATTTTAATGAATTCTCCAGGTGGCTCTGATACACATCAATGTCTGAGAACCCTGGACTAAGCTCACATAATCTGGAAAATTTTAATTTTGCAAGCCAGAGACCAGTATGTATTGAGCTCTGTGACCCTCAAATTTGTATGTCGAAGCCCTAATCCACAATGTGACTATATTTGGAGGTATTGTCCCCAAGAAGGCAATTAAAGTTAAATGAGGTTGTAAGGGGGAATAAAATTATAAAAGGCTAAATCTAAGAATATTGGTACAACCATATTCAAGGGAAATAGGTGACACCTAACAAAGCTATGTGTACACTTACCTTTAGGCCCAGCAATCACACTTCTAGGAATCTACCCAGAAAAAGCACTTCCCAAAATAAGAAAGTATCCATGACAGTTATTAATTTTACCATTGTTTCTCTCTGAATAATATTAGAAACAATCCAACTGCTCATTCATAGGAGAGTGGTTAAATATAAACTGTGGCATATCCAAACCATGAAATACTATGCAGCCGTGAGGATGAATAAGGAAGACCTCCATGAATTGATTTCGATATTTCCAGGGTATGCTGTTAAATTTAAAAAGCAAGTGCCCTGGCTGGTGTGGCTCAGTGGATGCACACTGGCCTACAAACCCAAAGGTCGCTGGTTTAATTCCCCAGTCAGGGCACATAACCAAACCAGGTTGCAAGTCAGGTCTCCAGCCAGGACCTTAGCTGGAAACAGGTGAAAGGCAACCATGCATTGATGCTTCTCACTCTTCCTCCCTCCCTGCCCTTCTCCCTAAAAAATGATGAATACAATCTTTTAAAAAAATAGAATAAAATAAAATAAAAAGCAAGTGCAAGAGTGCATCTATAGTATACTACCTTCATGTAAAAAAGAGAGTGGTATATGAAGATATATGTGCTTATCTGTGCAAAAGAAGACAGACATGATCAATGAGAAACTAGAGAGACTAATGACCTAGAAGAGTAAAAGGGAGTGAAGGGGAAGGGAATGATAATGGAGTTGTAAGGATGAGGAAGAGGTGGCACTTCTCTAAGTATAACTTTTACTTAGAATCATAGTGATGATCTCATTTAAAATACCAAAAAAAAAAAAAAAAGTTACCTAGAATGTATGTGTGTATAGGGAGGTTATGCAAAAATGGTATCGAATATTTCGAATGAATAATATAATCACAGTAAAAGGGATGGGAAGAAGTAACCTAAGTAAACTTGGAAAATAGTCTTTTGACTGGATATTGCAATGCTAAGGACCAAAAGAAATGCACACAATACTGGTTTCCAGTTGGTAGGTCCGTTTCTCATAGGGCTATGGGCTCATGATGCTGAAACTATTTTAGGCAGTGTTAGGGCTGAAAAGCAAGTGAGTGTATTGTAGATGAGAGCCAGACTCTCACTGTAAAAGAAACAGAACCAGCCAAGCATGGGAAGCTAGAATAATCGTGTGGCACTGAATGAAGTCAGAAGGATCAGTTTGAACGAATGGCATACACCACACACACACACACACACATACACACACACACACACACACACACGACGCTAGAGAGGAAAGGAAGAGGAGAGAGAGAAAGAGAAAGACGCAGGTTAGTAAGCATTTTCTAGATCTGTCTGTAGAGGTGACCTAGAAGCAATGAAACCTCAGGAGCAATGAGCACAGCTGGCACCTAAATCATGCTTCCTAAATGATGTCGCTTGCTAATAAAAGGGTCAAAGCTTCCTTAGAGAATGGTTGATTCTAAGACAGGGGCAGAGAAAATACAAGATGAAGAGGAGCCAGCCTGAAGAAACGTTTAGTGGCCAACAACTTGAACAAAATAACAATAATAAAAGTATTAAAAGTACTGAACAAAGTAAGTATCCATGAGTTTATGCTGAAATAAGTAATTGAATAAAATGGAGGATAGAAGGAAATACTTTCTTAAAGTACAATTCCCATTCATACATATATAAAAAAATGAGGGAACTATAAAATTACCATTAAGCAAACAGCACAGAAATAACTACTGAAGGTAATCAATGTGAAAATGTGAGCAAAGTTTAAGAATAAGCAGAACATCAGCATGTTCTCAATTATTTCCTTATTTCTCAATTATAATACCAAGAGAAAATAAAAAGTTTACCAAGTAAAGAAATACAGCAAATGACCTTACCATTGATCAAGATTAGTATGACCAGCAGTAAACCTATCAGTATCTCACATCCACCAACATGATACATAGAAAAGAATACAACATTGCTTCCTTGGAATTCTTGCAAAATATACATAACTTCAATGTAATCATGAAATTGAGAAGCATGCTTCAAATAACTGATTGGCAGTTATCAAAAACATCAAAGTTATGAAAGACAAGGAAAGAATTAAACTGCCAGAGTAGAGTAGAAGAGACAAAAGATCAAACACGAGGTGCGTGATCGATTGTATTCTGAACAGAATTAAGGCCCTGGAGGAAAACTGAAGAAATCAGACTAATGCCTATGCTTTTAGTTAACAGTATCAGACCAATTTGAATTTCCATATTTTGGTAATTGTACTATATATACACATATACAATGTGTAAGTTCTTAAATTAAAAGAAACTAAGTATAGACATGAAATGTCTGTGTCCTTTTTGCCCTTTTTCTATAAATCTAAAATTATTTTACAATAATATTGCATGTGTGTGCGCTATAGATGATACACCGCGTTTTCACTCCACAGTCAATATTGAAAACATCTGCAGGCCCCCACCTTCTTCTTCAAGTGGTTTGGTTTTGCATCTCTTACCTTCCTTCCTTCAAGAAACTTGAGAGCAGTGCCGATGTTGGCCACAGCATGGATTCGCTTCATCTTGCGTCCTTGTTCACAGGGCTGGGCAAGGAGAACGGAAACAGAACAAAAGGCAGAAATTTAAAAAGAGCTCAAAAGGAGTATTTTTAAACATTTTAAAAGATAGTTATAAAATCCATTTAAGTAGATTTAATAGACTTGAAGAACATTCCAAAACAATCAGCATTCCACAATTTCTATAAAAGTTAGCAAATACACAAAGGGGCATTGGCCACACAGCACCTTGAAAGTGTATCCATTTACTCAATAAAGGCATGTCTGCTCCACTTACCTGTGAATGCAATTGCCTTCCTGATTTCTCTGTGCGGAAGTTCACACAATTCCTATGTTGTCCCCTGAGACTGCTACTCCTATACATTAGGAAATATTTACATGAAAAGTACTCTTGCTGCATGTGTGAGGGCACAGGATATATAGGACATCTCTGCACTTTTCTCTGGATTTTGTTGTAAACCTGAAACTGCTCTAAAAAATAAAGTTAAAAAAGTAACTCTTGGCCACTCACCATTTTTTTTTTTTTCAGTTATATGAACATAAAAGGTTATTTGAATATTGTAACATTTCTCGTTTGGATGACCAAAATACATGGAACATACAAGCCAGGGTTAAAAAGTAGGATTGTGAGAATAAAAATATCATTTATAAAATAGTATGTCCTGGGTACCTGCATTTGAGTTACTAAAAATTATCTTGTGCTTTCTTTGTACCACAATGTTAATTTTAGAACTCAAAATAATTTTAGTGAGATGGACAACATTTATCTCCTTTGTACTGACTGGAGGTAAATGGATACTTAAGGTGAAGTATGTTCCCCACAGTTGCATGGCTGGTAAACTAAGCTCTTCTCTGTGACAATCAACCCTAAATAATTTGCCATTAAAGCTCCAAACCAAGTAGCTCTTACTTTCCAATTATAGTGCACCAGGTAATACCTTTTTACGATATGACTTTAAAATCAATATTTAAATAACTCTATCCAAACGAGTAGGGCACTTATACAGAAATAAGATTCTTATGTCAAGATTATACAGTTCTAGAATCATTTACCATGGTGGTTAAATGCCCGTGAAGGTTTCTATATACCGTTGATGGCCAAGTCCAGTAGCAAAATTACATGGACACTTAGCATAATATGCTTCTTAAATACACCCATCTGAAGCATAATGAAGTGTTCTTCAGCCTTCTAGGAAATAATTCAGGAAGATATATGAAAATGACCAATTATATCTCGCAATCAAGGGAGTAAATACATAGTTCAATTCAATGACTTCTACATCTTAATGCTAATCCAGTTTGCATGGTTCATCCATATGTCTGTATCTTCCGAATTGGCTATTCATGTGTTTTGTTCAATTTTCCCCAAAGCAGAGTCTAAGGAAAGGATTTGGCTCTATGTAGTTTATTGGGGAGACAATCCAGGTAGCAGGAGTGAAGAATTGTGAAAAGTGAAACAGGGAAGGGGGAAAAGGCAATAAAGGGTGGGCTTTTGATGGTTCCGCTGTGGGCAACCAGGCTCAGCCCCCCTGGGGATCCCATTGGGCACTCAATAAGATCTGTAAAATATGTTTCTGAACCATTTCTCCTACAAATGCCAGGTGGGAGCATTTATTCATGGAGTTTCATCGCCTTTGGCTGAGGGTCCCGGAGACTATTAACTCTTCTACACCTGAGGGCTGCCTGGTGGGCTGAGGGCTTTGGTGAGCCCTGAGGGAAGAATCCTAGAGATATGCTTCAGGTGCATGCTGGTCAAGGGCAGGGGCAACGTCCACCACTGCATGGCTGAAATCAGATGTGACAAAGAGGGCATCCAGGGCACAGAGCGCATCTGCTACAATATGAATCAGGTAAGTGACTTCTGCAAAATCAGTATCAGTTTGTATTTTCCAATAAACAGTGCTCTTCCAAAAGCTATTTTGAGGACTTCCTTCACAACATTAACTGGAAATTTCTGTTCAGGCAAAAGCAGTTCTTTAAAAAACTAAGTTAACCAAGTAATTCTGATTGTGTAGTCCTTGTCAAAATGCTATAGATAAGGAAAAAAATAAATGTTCCCAATTTTAGACACTGTGTCTAGCGTGTTATACAACATGAAGACTATTTCCTGAGCTCCTCTCTCTCATAATGATAAACATCACTTATAACCATGTTTGCAAACTACTTACTTCTCTACCACTCAGCAATGAAAAAAAAAAAAAAAAGAACATAGCCAGAAAAAAAAATGTTTTATCATTTGAGTAATGTAGAAAAATACATTTATAGCTCACTGTCAATGTTGTTTTTTACTCAGCAGGTTTCACTGTGCACAAAGGCAAATGATTCTGAATGTTCTGTTCCTGTGACAAGTGACTGATGTTGGAGGATGTTGACAAGCTTATGAAAAAAATTGCTGTGCTGATTTCCGCTTACTTTTCAACAAGCAGCTATGTAAACACAAATAGAAAGCAAAACACTTGAAGTGAAGTAGATGTTAGTCAGCAACCCTGACTGACTGACTATGAAGGAAGCTCTTTGTTCTTATGAGGGGGGACCCCCAATGCACCAGAATTATCTTCTGAAGGGTGGGCCCCTCATAATCCAGGCTTCCCCCGCTAGGGGAGTATTCTAGGAACCCATCTGTATCAGTGGATAAGCTGGCACTGTTGTGAGAGGCTGCGTTTGGCTTCAGTGAATTTTTTAAGACTTTTTTAACATTTTTGCCCATTTCATGATGGGTGATTTATGGGCACACCTGCCCACAACCACCATGCTGAGTGTTCAGCAGTTTCTGACCAAGATGGCATGACCCCCATACCCCAGTTTCTATTAATCCGCGCTTATCCTGAGAGACATTTTTGTTGGTTTCCCCAGATGAAAAATGCCCTCAAGAAAAATGTTTTTCCCATGTGGAAGAGGTAAAACAAAAAATGGCAGACACACTAAAAGGCATCAAAATCAACCTGTTTAAACACTGTTTGGAGCAGTGGTAAAAATGCCTCGATAGGTGTATTGCATCAAATGGAGAGTAATTTGAAGGTACCGAACGTTTAAACATAAAAGAATAAATACACAATTTTGTAATAGTAAATTCAGGTTTTGGGGGGGTGCCCCCTGCTGGGTACTTCCATGGTTGCTACAATTACATGTTTTAAGTCCACTGTAGGTGTGCAGGAACAAGAACGGGAATGTATTCCTTGCTCCTGGAAGTGACCAATAGATGCGTGTTTCATGCATATCACTGACTACAAAAGAGAAAAACGTTGTCTTACATGGGAAGAGTCCTTTAACACGCCCGGCTTCACAACTGCCAATTCCAAATGGGAACAATTGGGTGAGTTTGGTCCCAGAGAAGAGTCTTACCAGTTTCTGCCCAGACAGGACCTCCAGGAGAGCAAGCAGTTTAATACCATCCTTCATGTCTTCAAAAAGGTCTTCTACCACCATTGGGGGTTTCCGCTGTAAAATTTTTTTTTTAATTAATAAATGCAAATGTCGCTTGTCTTCCTCTGTCATACCTTTGCTATTCATTGTGGTGAAATTCCTAGGAGACACATCTAAAATACCTGTATGATTTAATTTAGAAATGATGGGCAATTACCTTTCAATATTTCATATAGTACATACCAGCATCTTTCTAGATAGGAGTTTTCAGCCAGGGTGGGATGGTGTGGAATAGGGGAGGGAAATGGGGTCACTATCAGTGTAAAAGATGAAAGACATTGAAGCAGGACCTGAAAGAGGAGCATGAGGTGTGCCAGTTAAACTGGACCAACCTTTCAACTTCACTGAGTGAGCCTATTTCCAGAGCTTCAACCAGGTGCCGCCCTTCCATAGGACATTGTCCCCCAGGTAGCCTAGCTCAATGACCTGCCATGGGGACCCCGTCAGCTTGGTCAGGAGCACAGATTTCACTTCCTGTGGGTCATCTGGCTATGTTTGGCTTCACAGCCTGGCAAACCACCTCTCACATGTGGCACTGGACCCAGGGGATCATTAGAGCAAAACCATCGCCACTACTGGGAAAATAAATCATGGCCCACTTTCAGTTCATGGTGGATCATTTATTGTTTATGAAGGTCGTTGAAATACTTAATATCCTGGGATTCATTGACCTTGATTTTAGGTCCCTCTTGACTCAGAAGAAGAGACAATGCTACTGTTTCTGGCCAATGGGAGGTAGGGATCCTCAGAGTTCTCATGGCATAACAATATTTTTCTATTTATTACCTGGGTTCGATCTTTATAGTTTTCCTTTTTTTTTAGACTTCTGACTCCAAACTTTATTCCTTTTATGACACTGTACCACAGAACTGTCACACATAGCTACATTACAGAAGCAACGTATATGTATTCTATACCCACTTCAGCTCTCCCCTTTAAACTTCGAGATAACAGTACTAGGGAAAGTCACATAGATAGGAGTTTGTCAATGATAATCTCCTAAATATCTTCCATTTGACCCTTTCATCCTCATTGTCACTGTGTATGCTTAGGTTCCACCCTCCAAGTTCCTTGCTAAAAAAATTATATTAATATATAATGTTGCCACTTATACTCTTAAAACACTGTGGCTTATCTTTGTACATAATATGAGGAAGGAATCCAGTTTTATTATCTCCTTAGGGCAACCTAATTTTCCTATTTAAACTATTTATTCCTGACCAACATGTAGTATTTATCACTACAGCTTTGTAATGTGCCCTAACATCTCATGGAGCAAGGCCTACATTTTAGTCTATAGTTTTCTGAATCAGAGTCATGTTGAAGACCAAACGCTTGTAATTTTGAACAATTTTACCTTCCTTTAAAAAAAGGAATTACCTTTTTTTTTGGAATTACCTTCCTTTAAAAAAAGAAATTTCTGTGCAGAGATATTTAATTGCCAAATGTTGTATTGAAATATGACCTTTTTCTCTACCCACTTACATGAAGCATTTATATTTCTTATGACTGCCTAAATTACGGTCTCTGAATGGTACAATTCTAATTTTAAACACATTTTTCTCTCTTTATAAATTGAACAGCTGAATACATTTAGTTCTCAAGCTGTGAAATACATGTTTAAAAATAATAGTTTTTATTTGACATTATTCTCTTTTAAATTCCACTATTGACACTGCTTATTATTTATATAGCAAAAATATAATAAAAAAATTGTTCAAAATTAGAAGAACCATTACAATGAAAACCATTCATTACAATAAGAATCAAAATTATTATATGTACTATCATAATCATTAGAAATATGACTTATCATTGCAAATATCCATTTGTATCTCATAATTTTAAAACAGTGGAAAAGTCAGGAAAAATTCATGCATATGTAAATATTCAGTGAACAAGTACAAATCAAGGTTTTTATATATTGTGTTAACCCAACAATGTATTAAAAATTAAGCAAAGCATGGGATTTTCATGAAGTAGTAAATATTCCAAGAAATTTGACACCAAAACATAATAAATTGTATCTATACCTCTATTTTGCCTTCAGCATGCACAGATCTCTGCCACTTTGAAGGCCATTGCTGACACCCTCCTCTCTTTGACCTCTTCCCAAACCTCTTTGATCAGCATGACTTGCTTATGGGCCTCTTCTCCCTCGCTCTCCGTTCTATCTGTGGTCAATCACCCAACTCAATCTCAATTCCTCTGGTCTTTGCCAAGTTTTGTCTAGATGGACACAACTCATCAATTATTCCTTAAGTCTTTTCTCCTAAACATTGTTGAACATGTGGTAGGCACCCAATGTGTGTTGTTGGCTGATTGAATGAATGAATATAGTTTTCTCAAAAAAGCTGTCTTTGCAGGCCCTCTGCTCATCTTAATGGATCTCTAAATCTGGAGCATATTTTATGGGTAAAAATAAATGGTCTGGTTCCAGGCAATCAGACTATATCACACCACAAATCTAGAAGTATCTTGTTTCAGATGCCTTTTCACAGTAGGAATTCATTGAATAGTTGTTGACGGGATGAATGAATTTTTTATTCTGTGCATGGAAAAGAACAGTGGATGGTTTTTATTTGAACACAGATGCCTGGCATACCTTCACATTCCTCTTTTTCTTTTAGCAAATTCTTGGTCAGTTTTCATCACTCATCTACAGCTAATACTTTTCCACTTATCCAGCTAGAATTATTTCTTCTGTCCTAAGTGTGCTGCTCAGGTCACAGGGATTGAATTGTTTTATAGTTAGTTACTCACAAATCTGTGTCCCCAGGAACTCAAGACCATGGGGCTTTTCAAGCACAAGGAAAAAGTTGGATATATCTTTATATAGCAAGTACCAGGCACGGTGCTTGGCTCCAGTTGTTAGCAAAAATACAGTGACTAAAATGCACTCACTGGGGATATTTATAAATATCTTTTAGGATCTTAGGGAGGTATGTACAAATAAAATTATGGTTCCAAAGCTTCTCTTTTTATAGAAAATAGGAGTTGTTCCTGAAAATTTTTCCACCAGTGCCTTCCTGCACAAAATGAAGAGCTACAGTCTGACGGCTATTAACACACAAAATAGAAATTAGGAGAAAATATGCCTGTTTAAAATAAAATGTATGTCAATTTAATTTGTCATATACAGGTTTTAGATTTTAAGCACACTGACTTACAGGGCCTATCATTATGTAATCAATTCTTTACTTACTACCCCAACAAATAAAAGCTGGAGAAAACAAACCTCTGGCTACCGTATGGCAAGGCGCTGGCAAAAATGAAGATTATCAAACAATCTTCATATTCCTACAAACTCTATTTAATTGCACATCATCTAAGTATTGTGGGAAACAAAAAATTTTAAAAAGCCCCCCATTTATCAAAAATGACATGAGAATAAAGTCCTGGTAATAACTGGACAAATGTCACTATCTCTTTTTGCATAAAGTATTGTTTACATGTAACAAAGGCTCAATTAGAGGGGACTTCATTGTAACTGCATCACACTTAATTTTCAGTGCAACATTTTAATAGAAAACCTTTCAGTTTCTCCTGTCACGTGTATAAACACTGATGAAACCAATCTGATGACTTTGGTAGGATTCAGGCCATGGTCGTGGAGGCCTAAAAGGAGAGTTGGAGAGGAGGGTAACTTGCTGGAGTCTGACTTAATGAACAATAAAGATAGTGTGGCTTTCTTGCTCACCAAGTTGCAGTTTTATAGATAGAAATCTATAAAGTACTTTCCAGAGGCACAATTATCCTTTTTTTATTAAGTTAAAATTATGATAAGCTTTTTTTCTTTTGCACAGTAGCTGAAAAAAATTGATTCCTCTAGGTCCTGTCGGTCACATTTAGATATTCCACCAATATTGATGCTAAATCTGAGGTGGTTAGAAGAATGGAAGCTCTTAGTCCTATGACAAGAGAGACATATGGAGACGGGAGAGAAATAAGTAAGTGCTTCGTTTCTGTGGCTACCATTCTCTTCTAGAAGCCTTCCCTCTAGGTTTAAGCTCTTAAATTCTGGCTCTAAGAGCATCACCGGGTCTCTAAAAGTCTCTAGCACTTCAGGTAAAATGCACATATTCTGTGCCAGGCTATACCTTGGTAGTTGGCTCATAATTGGAGCAGATGCCACAGCAATTGTCCTCTTTCTTCTGTTCCTGCATTTTTGCTATGCAGTCCCTGTAACAACTTGTAATGAGATTCGCTCCATTTCTCTTAGGACTTAAAAGAGATCAAGTGTTTCTCCTTGAACTTTATGAAATATAATAATATTCATAGGTATCTTTGACAAAATTTTTACTATTTCCTGAATTTGGGGAAAATAATCAATTCTCTAACACTTGTATGTTTTTGAATAACTTGTGTGACTTTACTTGTCTATAGATGCCGGCCCATATTTAATTCTTTTCCCTCATTTATTTTCATATTTTTATTCATCAAAGGATAACCATGTTTGCTATGCCACATGATGAGAGAGAGGGAGAGAGAGGAGGAAAGAGGGGTTGCCCAGCAGATGTGGAGCAAATTACATCCTCAAAGGTTGGCAAAGAGCCCACTGCACTAAATGCCTAAAAAACACCAAAGTAGCCTCAGACCAGATTAGCAAAATGATGATTCCAATCACTGGCCATAGCCAAATAAAATTGAATATCTAAAAGGTTTTTTCTTCATTCAGAAAACCAAATTAGATTTTTCCAATATCTCCAAAACCAAGGTGAAGTAATTTAAAATTTGTATGTGTAATGTTTTTCTTCCTTTCCCCTCATAAAAGCACTACTGTGATTATTTTCCACCTCTACTTGGCAAAAGTGAGAAAATAGTTCCCGTTCTTTCTGTTTCCTATGACAGATAGCATAATCATTTCCACTTCCTTAATTACTTAGTTCAATTTTGAATAAATATCCCAAAGGCAATAACTGCCCTCCAGCCCCAATGTTAAATCTACTTGGAAAAGCCTGCTCTTCACAGCTTTCACTGTATAGTATATATAAAAGAAAACATAATCCTCAAGTAAGTTGATTCAGTACAAAGTTGGGTTATCCTTTACCTCTTTTTTTCATACCCCATAGATGATTCATCGGCAAATATTGTTGACTTTATTTTCAAAGCTTACCCAGAATGCAACCACTTCTCACCACCTCCACTGCTCTGCCTTGGTTCCACACACTGGTCTCTCACCTAGACGGCTTCAACAACCTTCTAATTTACCTCCCGACTTCCGCCCTAGACTATTTCCAATCTAACCTTATCAGAACATCTTATTTGCCTTCTATACTGTCCATCTCCCCTGCCATTAGGCTGTAAGTGCTATAATGCAGGGATTACTTTGACTGTTTTGTTCACTGCTACATTCTCCATACCTAGAATACTGCTGGGCATGTAGGTAACACTAAAATATTTATTGAATGAAAGTACAAATAAAAAAAATATTTATAAAAGAAGGAATATTAACAAATATTATCAAAATGTTTATTAATCTGCATAAAATTTACTAGAACTACTTGTATATCTATGCTATCAACACATTAATACACTACATTAATAAATTAATTTTTGTCCTTCATTTTGCAATGATAATTTTCCTTCATAATCTTTTGGTTACATATCGGGAAATTACTTATTTATTAGTATGTTGAGGATTATCAAGCTAAAGTAACTTAGAAAAACAGCCGAAGAATAATTCCTGGAGTAAATTATTACGTTTATTTTTTCCTCTTTGCTTCTTTTTCTTCTCACCTTAGTTCATTCACGATCCCACCAAAGTGTATACAGGAAACAGATGGGAGAAAAATGCAATTCTGAAAGTGTTTCCATGTTATCTTTTAGCACTATTGGTGGAAAGACAACTGAAGAAGAACAAAGCAGCCCCCAAAGTGATATTTTACAACTATGAGGGTGTCAATCAAAGTTATTGGTAGCCTGAATTATTTTTTTTAATGGAAAATTAGAGGTGTTCCTTTTAGCATCAGTTGAATGGTGCCCCCCACTAACATATGTGGAAGTTTGAAGCAGTACATTAAAATGTGATCTTGGGAAACGGAATCTTTAGATAAGCAATCAAGTTCAAATGAGGTCATCAGAATGGGTCTTAATCCTATATGCCTAGTGTTGTTACTTGAAGGGGGAATTTGGACACAAACACAGAGGCACACAAAGGCAGACTGAACTAATGCAGCAAACCTAGGAATGTCAAATAATGCGGGCATTACTGGAAGCTGGGAAGAGGCAAGAAAGAATTCTATCCAGTCTCAGAGGGACACAGCTGGCTAGCCTCGAGAATGTGAGATAATAGATGTCTCCTTTTCAGCCACCTAGTCCGTGGTACGTTGTTATAGCAGTCTCAGCAAACTAATACAGAACCTAAATAATGTTTTATGAGGACTTTTTCAGTTCTTCTAAAAAATGAGGAAATGCTCATATCACGCCTGAGGTCACCTGAAAAGTATAGTATTTAAGATGCACGGTGCCTCTTAATACCCCCAAAGACCTAAGGCAAGAGGATGGAGAAAGGACAATTTGTTGCATATTAAAAGAGAATCTTCATTTATATAAACACTAAATAATGGCTATTTGAGATTTATTTCTCCTCCAAAGGACTTATTGCCAAAATATATATTTATTTAATAGCCAACTATCATAAGGAATGCTTCAAAGGCATTTAAATACAAAGATAACATCCTATTCTATTTGTTGAAATGAGAGAAAATGCAAAACCACAAGCATTTAATAAGAGTATAACCAATGTGAATGTCAAGATTACTTGTGCTCTTTTTTTCTAATTAAAAATCGAACTTATAATTATTTTTATGAAAATACATCTTTAACTGTCCCTTTTGGGGGCCAAAGGGATAATTACAATATACAATTACAATTGCCTACAGATCTTGCATAAAATTTGTGAATTTGCTAAGATAAATGAATTTTAAAATGGGAAAGAACTAATATCTTTTGAACTGTCCATTTTAAAAATATTTATTCTTACATAACTTTTTATTCTAAAATGCAAACTATTCTATGAGACCTAAAAATCATGTAAGCATTCCATGAGAAAATCCTCAAATTCAAGTCCTCCTGTTCTCTGTCTTCCTCTCTTCCCCATCCTGAACTTAGGCAGCTCTATCCCCATTCTTCCTATTCACACTCTGGTCTCTGAGAAGGGTGGAAAGTTTTCCTTTGGTACAAACCTACACCCTCACCTGTGCTCTTGATTTCTCTTCCACTTTGCCTCCTTGGGAGCCTTGTGTCTTTAAAAATAACCTTCTTTTCTTTCTTTATCACTCTCTCCCTCTATTCTTGCTCCCCTTCAACACACACACATTTAAAACCATCCTTTATAAAAGCATTCCTTACCAGACCGTACATGTTCTAATACTCTATCCTATGAACATATAATATACACTCAGTATCTTAACATCCTTATCTTTCATCAGTTTGCTGGGTGGGGTCTTATTTCATTAGTGACAGGGCCACTCTCAGTAGTAGCCAATGACTTCCTAACTGCCAAATCCAATGGGTTTATCTCTATCAAGTGATTTCTCTAAAACTGAACTTATCAGCTCTTCCTCAAAACTGTTGTATTCTGGATCTCTGCAATGATCTTAATCATTTGCTCAAGTAGGAAATCTAGAAGTCATTCCTGATTCTTTGCTTTCCATGATTCCAATTAATAACCCAGTCCATCACTTTCTCCATTCCAATTAATTAATAATCCCAATCCACCCAGTTCTCTCCATTCCCCACCACTAAGTCCGAACTGTCTTCACGTCCCATATGACTTATTGCAACATATTCTACCTCTAGTCATATTCCTTTTTCTTCTAATTTATGTGACAGAGATGGAGAGGAGAGAATGGGGAGAGGGAGAAGAAAGCTTAAGAATAAAGTCATTGAAAGAAAAGTTCAGGATCAAAGTGATCATTTCATTTTTCTGCTTAAGATTTTTTAATATTTCTCACTGCCCATGACACCATGTTCAAACTCCTTAATGACTGCCCTTTGTTTTCTCTGTTGCCAATCCACTCCTGGAATTCATGTTTTCAGGTATTCTGGAATTCCTCCCATCTCCTTTACTGTACCATGCTCTCTCTCACCTCTAGACTATTAAAAACATTGGTGCCTTCACTTACCCAACCCCAGGTCATTTCTCAGGCTCCAAATAAAAAGTTTCTTTCTGTGAAAGACTATTCTGATGCTCTCCTTTATCATACCTGTGAGGGGGCTTGTGTTTGCCCTGAGCATCCCAATACCCAATGTTTCTCTCATGGAATTTACCACACCTCCTTGCAATTGTTTGTCTCTTCTGCTAAACTATGAGTTCCATGACGGCAGGGGCTATACTTGTCTTTGTTTACCACTATATTAACAACATGTAGCACAAAATAGATGCTTGAAAAGTATTTGCTGCATGAAAAGCTAAATAAACCAATGATGCATAAGAGCATAATACAGGGATGAGTGCTCAACTTTAGGAGTCCTAGGGTGGAGTAGTGTGACCTTATGATTATTAATTAATTTTAAACTTCAACTCCATAATATATAAAATAATGTTTATATTTGATTAATGTTATGAGGATTAAATAGAATAAGAGGTAAAACTACTAAGACACATCAATTGGAGCATGGTAAGAGTTCAATAAATGGCAACCTGGAAATTTAGAAAGGTATTTTTAGCAATGACTGATGAAAATCTGGAGCTGAATGAAGACATAACTGAGAAACCATTACTCAAAATTAATATTGGGCTAAATAAAAATCAAATATTCCACCTTCTTTCATTGACAGAGCAAATAGGACAGAAGGATTCAGTCTTCTTTTTGGAAAAAAAAGACTGTAGGGCTCATATCTAAATATTAAAGCCCCTTCCAAAAAATTATCAGGTATATAAAATAAATACAAGCCTCTAATTTTTGTATTGTTACATTAATTGGACAATTCATCATTTGTAATGTTTTATATAATTCTAGAATCATAGACTTCACTTTGAAAACAAAGCAAGCCAAAAAGGAAAGAAATGAAATGATTATTATATCCACAAGTTTGGATAATCTACATGTGTACCAAAAACAGCACCAAAACACAGAAAGATCTTGTTTTTTTCCCCTACATTTAATACGATTTTATTTTCAGATAGGCATATTTTAAAAACAGATTGGTCTCTTATTTATACCCTATATCTTCATATTACTGTCATAATATTTAGAGACAATTGTTGCAATAGAATATAATGTCATTAGTAAAATAGTTTATAATTTTAATTAAAAATAGTTTATTAGTTTGCAACTGAGCAAAGCAGACAAGAATAAAAATGTGTATTTCCTATTAAAAACCCTCCCCAGCCCTGACTGGTGGCACAGTGGATAGGGCACCAGCCTGCAAACCCAAAGGTCGCTGGTTTGATTTCCCAGCCAGGGCACATAACCAGGTTGCAAGCCAGGTCTCCAGCCAGGTCTCCAGCCAGGTCTGTAGCTGGAGGCAAGTGAAAGGCAACCATATGTTGATGTCTTTCTCCCTCTCAGTCTTTCTCCCTTCCGCTCTGTCTGAAAATAATAAATAAAATCTTTTAAAAAACCCTCCTCAAATTCATTTCCATGAAGCATCTTTTGAACATTTCCCAATGTACTCAGGATCCAATGATCCTTAGACAGAGGATCAATTCTTTGCCTTCTCAATTCAACAACCCAACTCTTATACCTGCCACAATCTTTTTTTTTTTTTTGAGATTTTACTTTTTATTTTTAGAGATAGGGGGAAGGGAGGAAGGCAGAAAGGGAGAGAAACATCATGTATGGTTGCCTTTAACCTGTCTCCAGCTACGGACCTGGCTGGAGACCTGGCTTGCAACCTGGTTATGTGCCCTGGCTGGGAATTGAGCCAGCAACCTTTGGGTTTGTAGGCCGGCACCTTTCCACTGACACAATCTATTATTAAAGCTATTTTTGGTAATGGGCAATTTGCAAAGAAAATTTTAAGAAAATAGATATAACATTTGTAAAGGAGTTTTTTAAATTGTCCTTTAAAATAAAATTATTTTTGCACTGTGTGCCTGCCACCCAAAGTAAAACTATCCAGATAATAAATGTATCATAGCACTGTACACTTGAAACTTATACAATCTTATTAATCATTGTCACCCAGATAAATTTTAAAAAAAGGTTTTAATTTGCTTAAAAATTTTAAAGAAAGCATTGTAACAGCAAGAAATTATCACAAAATTTAGTATGAAATATTTTATCATTCTAGATAAAATATGTAAAATATTCCCATGTCTATTACACAAAAGCTCTCAGACAATAGACATTCTACAAAATATTTACAAACTGCATTCTAAAAATGAGTTGAAATTAGCATGTTTAATTTCCCTACCAATTTAGTACCTTTTTCTTATTCTTAGAGATAAAATAGCTTGTCATGTAACATAGTATAGATAATAGGTGAATTAGGCTTAATATCTTGAGTACCAGCATGAAAATATTTTTGACATGGATTGTTGTGTAAAATTTATTGGTAGACGCCAACAGAAACTTATAGAAGAAAAAGCACAATTAATGAATAAAATGCACTTTCACTCTTTTAGATGGTTTGGTTGTGGGATTATCTAAAGTAATTCCAGCCCTGGCTGGTAGCACAGTGGATAAGGCGCTGGCCTGCGAACCCAAAGGTCGCAGGTTCGATTCCCAAGCCAGGTTGCAAACCAGGTCTCCAGTCAGGTCTGTGGCTGGAGGCAGGTGAAACACTACCATACATTGATGTCTCTCCCTCTCTGCCTCTCTCCCTTCCCCTCTTTCTAAAAATAATGAAATAAAATCTTAAAAAATAAATAAATAAAATAAAATAAAATAATTCCAAAGCATGGAGTTATGCACAGCAGGGATTCATTGCCACACGAGGAAAATTTTGCTATGAAAGAGAAGTTCATTACTACTTCATCCCAGGACAAAGGTTTGGAAGTAATTCTCATGTATTTCAAGCCAGGCTTCGTGAACTTGGGGCCTGCTCTATACTGAGTGCGTGCCCTCCCAAATCCAAATGTTGGCACCTTTACCCACCCACCCCCACCCCGCCCCCAGCTTGGTGATATTTGGAAGGGAGGCCTTGGGCAGTAATTAGATGTAGATGAGCTTGTGAGGTGATGCCACCACAATGGCCTAAGTGTCCCTATAAGAAAAGGAAGAGAGACCAGAGTTCATCTCCCGCTGCTGTTCCCTCCACCCCACCATGTGAGGACAAGCCAGGAAGAGGGCCTTCACCAGGAATGGGGAAGCAAATCAGTTGGAACCTTGATTTGGGATTTGCAGTCCCCCAAACTACTAGAAATAAATGTTTGTTGTTTAAGAGCCCCAGCCTATGATATTTTATTGTAGCAGCCCAAGATGACTAATCCTGGGTATAAATAGGTTATGTATTCACTGGACAAAAGAAACAAACCACACACCAAACTGACTTAATCTGACTCAACAAATTACAAGACAATGGTTTCTTTTAAGCATACAACAATTACAGCTCCATTCTTGGGACAGGGTAGTTCTTATTTATAGGACAAACCATTGGCTTTGGTTATTTAATAAGCAAGAGAGAGAGAGAGAGAGAGAGAGAGAGAGAGAGAGAGAGAGAAGTTAGCTTCAATAATCTTTGGAGGCCGTGACTGGTGTGACTCAGTGGGTTGGGTGTCATCCCACAGACCAAAAGGCGGCCAGTTCGATTCCTGGTCTTGGCACATACTTGTGTTGTGGCCAGGTCCCTGGTTGGGGGCATGCAAGAGACAACCAATAAATGTTTCTCTTGCATATTGATGTTTCTCCCCATCTTTTCCTCCCTCCTCTCCCCTGTTACTAAAAGTAAATAAATAAAATCTTAAAAATATAAGTACCTCTGGAGTAGAAGGAAAGACCTTGAATCAGTCAGTGTTATTTCTTTGTGGATTATTTTTTTAATGTGAGAAATATTTTTATTCTAAGTATGGTTTTGGTCTGCTCTGTAAGTAAAAACCTTCAGTCAGGGGGGAAATCAGTGTGCTGCTTCTGATAGGTAATCAGGAGCCTTGGCCCAAAAGTTCAAGAAGCTATTTTCATGAGAGACTTAGAACGAGACCCTGGGTATGACACATGCTTCTGTGGAGCCTAGCTGACTAAAAGTGTGTGTGTGTGCGTGTGTGTGTGTGTGTGTATACATGTGTGTACATGTGTGCACACATATGTACATGGGCATGCTTGCTGTCATGTCCACAGGATGCTAGAGTAATGGGATCAGGCACGCTTAGCATCACAGAAATTGCTTTGGGAGCAAGCCTTCTCACAGGGACAGCAGAAAAAGTGACACAATGTCTTGATCGAGAGGCTAAATCAAAGATATGAAGTAGGCCTTTCTTCTCTTGCAAGCAAGGCATCATTCTCAGAAGTATGCACGCACACGGCAGTGGGAAGGGCAGCATGTGCTTCCATTTTAATATTGGTTTATATGCAAATATGACCTCGGTGAGACTATGGAGCCTAGAATGCACATGTGCTTTGACAGGGACAGGGAACAGATAGAACTAGTGATGAAAAGGAAGAAGACAGAAAAGTTAGGTACCCTTGCCATGGAGGGGAGATAGGGTAGGAGAGTTGGAGATGGGACTGACATATGAGGGCTGGGCGGGAGAATGAGAAAGAATTAGTCTGGAAATAGAAACTCAAGGATGGATGAAGGTACTCAAAGGCCTGGGAAGGGAGAAAGGAATGAGGAGGCAAACCATGTGATCAGCTGCTGAGACAGATGACAACAGAAACATCTAGTCTGCAGCTATCTGAAGACTCTCAAGCGCCAAGGAAGGGTAATGGGTCAGATTTGATTTTCCAAGTGTTTTTGAAATACAAGTGAGTCCGTTAAGAAAAATGTTTTCCAATGGGTTTTGTCAATGTTTGGCAAGATACTACACTGTTAGTATAAGTAAGCTCAGGATAACAAGTCTAGGTATCGTTCTGCTTCTGTTTTTAGTTTTCAAGATGATCCAGGGACAGAAAAAAATCACAAGTATATTGGAGAAAATTTTAAAAAGAACAAAGGCACTCTATCACATTAATGTTATAGTGGAGCAGTTGGGGAGACAATAATTTGGGGGTCTTTCAAAATAATAGCATAGAAGCAAAAATGTGCAAAGTAGAGAAATCATGTAGACTTTAGATTCATGTATGGATTAAAATCTCTGCGGCAATGACCTATGAAGACAAATGCTACAAAGTAACCAGTGTTGCTCTGGCTGATGTGGCTCCGTGAACTGAGCACCAGCCTGGTGCTAAAGGGTCACCAGTTTGATTCCCAGTCAAGGCACATGCCTGGGTTGCATGTCAAGTTCTCAGGTGAGGGGCACACGAGATGCAACTACACACTGATATTTCTCTCCCTTTCTTTCTCCCTCCCTTTCCCTCTCTCTAAAAATAAATAAGATCTTTAATAATAACCAGTGTTAAGCACTTATCACAGTGCCAGAAGTTCATCATTACTTTTTTCCCCTGGTGATGTCTTTATTAATATAACAAAACAAGAAAACATATAGACTGCTATTGTTTTTATCAAATAACCTCTATGGCACTCAGCACTGTGCTTAGAGCTATCAGGATTTATAAAAAAAAAAAAAAAAAAAAAATTCCAAGAATTAGCACATATCTTAAAGACTTTGCAACTTTGCAATGTGATTGGAAAGCTGAGATAGGTAGGAAGCAGCCCAAAATAATTTAAGACAGACGAAGCCTCACCTATGCTACAGGTTCTGGATGAGGGCTGAGATTTTCGTTTCTACTGTCCCAGGGGCAAGAAAACCAGGGAACATGGGAGAGGGGGCAGGGGAACTGCTAACATTCTTGGAGCATTTGCTAGAGGCCAGGCAGAGCGTTTCACATGTGGTCAGAAATGCTGTCGTGAATGAGGGAGGCTGGAGCTACACAGGAAAGGTAAGGCTACATATTTAGAGAGCAGGTAGCAGGGACGAGGCCACAAAGCAGGGCTGGAAGAGACAGAAAATGTAACACATTTGCAAAGCCTGTTCCAACAGCCCATCATCGCATAACTGTGCAAAGGAATCTGAAACATAATAAAGCAGTGTTTAAAGACAGGTTTGAAAATAAGCTCTTGGAAGATAATTGCCCCACGAAGGCCCATCATATACTGTATGACATGGCACACGTTTAGATTTTTCCCTTCTTTTGAAGTAGGCAGTACATAGATTAGTGCATCCCAGGCGTTTTACTTTAAAAACTTTCACAAAGGTATTCACTATTTTTTTAATAAAAAATGAATTATAAATTATTTTCATCAATCAGCTTAAAAGTCACTGTGAACTTTGAAGTGAGTTATAGTGTAAGAAATGGGCATTCACATAAGCTCTAGATATATGTTAAAATTATAAATGTGTATGTCTATTGACTAGCCATCTACTTCTAGAAATATATCCAAAAAAGAACATCACACAAATGTAAAAGATATAGGGTCAAGGACTGTCAATGTAGTATTTTATATAATACCAAACAATTGGAAACCACATAAATGACCACCTTTAGGCTACTAAGTAATCTATGATTTATAATTAATAAATTTTATTGTATTTATAACAAAAATTATTCACCCACTAAAATGGCTATGTAGCTCTGTAGCTGCTGACATGGAAAGATGTGCTTTGTGGAACAGAAGCATACAGATCAGTATCTTATAAAATCATTTTTTTTTAATGATGTGTCTGTGTGTAGAAAAGTGGCAGGATTGTGAGATTTAAGGTGATTCTTACTTTATATTTGTAAGAGGTTTATTGTTAATATTATTTATAATTAGCATGTAAACTTTTAATAATATGAAAACAATAACTATTTTCATCTTAGAAAAACATAACCTTCCCAACGAATGACAATTCTCTAGCGTAAATGACTGCTGGCTGACACCAGTCAAGGCCTGAGAAAATGAGGGTCATTTATTGCCTCTCCACATGGCAGAACCTGGGTGCAGCTCCTCATCCAGGGAATTCCTGGACTTTGAAAGGAGATTATAGGAGAGATAATCCCAGCTCCTCCTGTATATAGACTCATTATTCTAGTCTTGAATCTTTGCTGGATTGTGAGCTTTTCAAATTCTGGGAAGGTGTGTTATGAACATTTTTTGTCTCCAAAGCCTCTTATCACACACAGTAAGCAGTTCATTTGTACAAGGGACTAAAATACATTGTCTTGTTTTGTTTGCTTCTGAACCATAGAAGAGACTTTGAGGAAGTCGCTTATCAAAAACTGCTCACAGGACTCTGCCTGGCACACTGTTGGCACAAAGTTTAGCAAAAGGATCCTCTAACTGAAGGCAGACAATTGCACCATTGTCAGCATTTATTTTTACAAACACAATGTATTTTGGCTTGCATATTTTTCATCAGCATTACAAGAGATTAGTTTTATTGCCATGTAGGTATATCGCAATTTGTTTTGTGTATGTTCAAAATCATGACAATGTACAAATGCAGTCCCTGATACAACCTAATGTCAGTCTCAAATAATGTCAGAATGATCTGTCTTTTCAGTGTCCTGCCACCATGGTCACTTTCCTATCAAAACACCTATGAGGGGAGGCAAAGCACTTCTATGAACCCTTCAGATAAAATTCTTTGCTCAGGGCTGACCATTCCTTGCTTCTTTCTGTTCCAAATCAAAACAAACACAAAAAGTGAAAATCTGGCACCAATTCTCCTATTCATATGGCATACACATTAGCACAGAAGAAATGACAGGATGAATATTTCATCACAATTCCTGGAACTGACATGAAGTATGGGCTCAAACTAGGTAAACACAGAACTCTGGGTAGTTTCCTTTACCTTGACCAGATGAGAGTTGATCCATTTTGTGAAAGTACGTTTTTGTACTATCTCTTGCTCATCTAGAAGAAAAAAAAATTATATTAGATACCACAGTATGTCATGAAGTTATATCATGCAAAAAAAAATCACATGTGTGGTTATACAACTCCAGAAGTAGTTGTAATATTATTTTATCTTCTAATTCATTTTTTACCAGTTATTGCTTAAAAGAAGGGTTGGTACTATTCCCAGTTTATTAATCAATTAGATTATTCCTTTAATAATTATTAGGAAGTGCTTTGAAATTTACCATATGTTAGGTTATGTTTGCTTTCATTCACTTACTGAAAGTTCACTGAATGATTATACCTCAGCAAAGCTGTTTGTAAAATGTTCACTGAGATCAACTAACTGCTAAGTTTTATGCTACATGCAAAGGGATACAAAAAGATGAATGAGACAATGTCTTTGCCATGAACTATCTGGGAGTGGAGGCAGATAAGCCAGGACTTCTGGGTAGGATAGGGTTATACAGCAATGCAATAAGATAGAGCTGTCCACTTGAGGCATTACACGGGCTTCACTGGGATGGGGAGAGTGGTGAACACTACTCTCTGGGGTGATCTCCAAAGATTCCACCTTGTGGAGTCCACATCTCCATGTGGGCAGACTGCAGGCGGAATCTGTGACTTGCTTCCAACCAACAGAACATGGCAAAAGTAATGGGATGTCACACCCACACACATATTATTTTATGTAAGATTCCACCTTAGCTGACCAGGGTGAGAGATTCTCCTGCTGAAGAAGGAAACACACATGCTGTGAATGGAATGGGGGGTGGGGGTCCCCCTTTGCAGGACAGCATGGGCTGCCCTTAGAAGGGAGGATGAGGATGGCCTCCCACTAAGAGCCAGTGAGGAGCTGGGACTCTGAGTCTGACTGCAGCAAGGAAATGAATTCTGTTCACAACCTGAATGAGTTTGAAAGTGGGTTCCTCCCCAGTTCAGTTTCCAGATAAGAATGCAGCCCAGCTGATACCTGGAATGCAAATATTGGAGACCCTGAGGAGAAGATGCAATTAAGCTGTGCTTGGACTCCTGACCCACCCAAGTTTGGAGATAGTAAATGAACGCTGTTTTAAATTGTTAAGGTTTTTTGAACACAGGAGGATACTGGGGCTCAGAGAGGGCAGGCAGACAAGGTTCTGTGCTCCTGTCCGTCCTATTAATTTTGACATTTTCTATATATTAGGATTTTACTTAAGACGACACCTTGGAGAATTAAGTCCTCTGATAGAAATACAGTAAGCAGAAAAAAAAGTGTCAAAGCTTTTTTAAAAATACATCATTATTAAAATGGAAAAGGTTAAAGATAAAGAGAGAATCTTAACAGCAGCAAGAGAAAGACAGTTACCCACAAGGGAGCTCCCATAAAGCTGTCAGTACTCATTGCTCAGCAGAAAGACTTCAGGCTACAAAAAATGGTACGAAATAGTCTAAGCGATGAAAAATAAGGACCTACCTATAACCAAGACTACTCTACCCAGAAAATCTATCATTTAAAATTGAAAATAAAAAAAGAGCTTCCCAGACCCACACCCCCACAAAAAAATACAAAAACAAACAAACACTAAAGGAGCTTATTACCATCAAACCAGTATTACAAGAAATGTTAAAGGTTTTGTTTTGTTCTTTTCTTTTTTTTTTTTTTTAGGAAAATAAAAAATAGAGAGAGAGAGAGAGAGAGGAAGAAGGAGAACATGGTATAAAAAATAAACGCAACAAACAAGTACCTATCAGTAATTAATTTAAATCTAAATGGTTTAAATGCTCCAATTAAGACATAGGGTACCTAAATGGATAAGAAAACAAGACCCACATACATGCTGTCTTCAAGAAACCCACCTCAGAACAAAAGATCAACATGACTGAAAGTGAAGGGATGAAAAAAAATATTCCATGCAAATGGAAAAGGGAAAAAAGACTTTAAAGCCAAGGATATAATAAGAAACAATGAAAGATACTACATAATGATAAAGGGAGCAGTCATAATTATGCATCAAAGATAAAAGCATCTAAATATGTAAAGAAAACCTTGATGGACATAAAGGGAATTATTTACAGTAAAACAGGAAGGGATTTTAACATCCCATTGACATCAATGGATAGATTTTCCAGATCAAAAAAAAAAAAAAAAAATCAAGGAAATAGCTGCCTTAAATGTCGTACTAGACAAGGTGTACTTAGTTGATATTTACATGGTATTTCACCCCAAAGTAGCTGAATATACATTCTTTTCAAGTGCACATGAAACATTCCCTAGGATAGGTCACATTTTAGGACAAAAACAAGTCACTATCATCTTCTGGATGCCTAGGCATTTCTACATCAGATGGCTGTCTTATTCACAGCTGCACAGTCGATACTTAACAGAAATAAATGGAGAAATTTGCTAAGAGACTGCTGGAAACTAATAAACAGTTCCTGCCCTAAGGAAATTGTAAGAGGATGGAAGAGACAGGCTGACATAAACCATAGCTCAAAGCAATGTGTCAGCTATTGTAATAAAAGAACATAGAAAGTGCTGAGGGAAAATAAACACAGGAACAAGTCATTCTCCTATAAATTAGTGAAACAGGCTAGAAGGCCCAGGGAAGCTACAAAAGAAGGTGCCATGATGTTGAACATCAGCTGATAAGTGGAAATTTGTTGGCAGAGAATTTCCTAGGGAAAAGACACAGGTTTGTTTTTGGGCTTTTGTTTTTGTTTTCGTTTTTGTTCTTTTTGTAAAGTATGGCATGTTTTGGTTGGATTGTAGTGAAGGAAGTTTAAGAAGAGACTGAAAGTGAGCCTAGAAAATAGGCAATAACCAGATTACTAAAACTTTTGACTAACATGCCTAAGAGTTAGGTCTCTATCTCATAGTCAATGGGGAAGCCATCCGTGGATCTAGACAGGACAAAGACGTGATCATATGAGGCCTGAGACACATAACTATACAGTATATACTCTGATGCCACTGTAGAAGTTTAATTGAAGGGAAAAGAGGCGGGGAGCTGGGAGAATATTTGGGGGCATACTGCCAGAATACATGTAAAAGGTGATGAATTCTGTTCCAAGACAGCACCAACAGGGATCAGGCACATAAGGGAACCTATCTGAAATAAAATAAAAAGGAAATAGAGATAGGAGCTCTGGGTGCTTTCTACATTTCTATCTTGAATACCTAACTAATGAACTAGCAGGCTCAAGAGAAAAGATTATGAGAATTGAAGCCCAGCCCTGGCTGGTAGCACAGTGGATGAGGCGCCGGCCTGCGAACCCAAAGGTCGCAGGTTCGATTCCCCAGCCAGGGCACATAACAGGGTTGCAAACCAGGTCTCCAGTCAGGTCTGTGGCTGGAGGCAGGTGAAAAACAACCATACATTGATGTCTCTCTCCCTCTCTGCCTCTCTCCCTTCCCCTCTTTCTGAAAATAATGAAATAAAATCTTAAAAAATAATAATAATAATAAATAAATAAAACAAACAAAAAAGAATTCAAGCCCATTGCAAAATGCATCCTGAAATGGCTGGATGAGGTGGCAGTTTCAGCACAAAGAAGAGGTGGTGTTAGGGAAGCCAGATCATGAGGTGGGTAATCTCAGATGGGAAACTTAATAGGCTCTGGTTTAAGGATAGGATTGATACACGTATGTATACTGGACAGATACAGCTCACACTCCCTTCCTCTCCTATAACTTGAATCTTGATCCTTTCCTAAAGGTCAGTCCATATGTATGTGTTGGGGAGAGGGGTGGCACTAGTAATGAAAGGTCTCTAGTTCCCTTGTGGCTTTCACCACTGGTTCCGCTTCAAAGGCAGTGTGTCCTACAGACCCAGGCCCTGGAGGCTGCTGGGCCTTAAGCAAGGCCTGTATAAAAAGGCTATTACATGCCTGTGGTCCTGGGTTATTGTTGTAATAAAAAATAATTCCCAAATTCCAAGGCAATATCCCTGTCTAGAAATGAGTGAAAGGTGAAGGGAGCTGGCTCTGAGATTCAATTGCTACACTCCTTTGCCCTGTTTATATATTTCTTCAATATTTTGACGTTTCAGAACAAGATCATGACGTGTACAGAAATGAAGCCCAACTTAACAAGTGTGACTAAATTTGACCATCAAAAAACTGTCACACCTAATTATAGTCAACAGTTTTTCTCCTGATGAGTCATAATGGACAGGTACTTACTGACTTCTTACAACTGTGGTTTTGCCCTGAGTGACTCACTCCTGCTACAGAAGAAGGTAGCCTGGGTTGCTGGGAGCCTCTGCAATCAACCATATTGCTCCCTGGGAACATGTTATGGTATTTTCATTTTATCATATATGACAAACTTACCATATATAATATGTAAAACTGTTAAAAAGAATCCTATGCTCACTAACTTTTAAATATCATTACCAAATTTAAAAGTTTTTAAATATGTGCCAATAAGTACCCTTGAAACAGATGGTATTTTCAAAAATGCTAACAGTAATTGAAATTAACATATTTTAATGTACTTAACAAATTCCTCTATAAGAATTTATCCCTGAGGAATATAATATTTTACAAATGGCATGCACATAAAGATAGTATATTTTTATCAGAATTATAAACAATCATGAAGGACAAAAGATTGAACTCAATGTCATCTTCTTCTTGAACAAAAAAAGAACTGTTTACATAAATAGATACAGTGTTAAATCTAAAATCGCTATGCTTGACAAAAATATTAGGGTATCCTGTGTTGGTATATTCACTTTTGATTAGTACATTCAGTTTGCAATAGGTTATGATGAATATGACAATAATAGCTTAAAGTCTTATGGATTTCAATGACCTGAAAATATAAACGTTAATGTAAACAAATCATACATTTTCAATCATATTGTTCCTAATTATACTTAATAAAGTAAGTCTTTTTGTCATTTTTTGATGCAGATGGATTCATCACAATAAAAAAAACTGGAAGGAATTTAAAATGAGAAATCTAGAGATTGACACAACAAAATGATGTGGTTACAAAAAAGAAACTCCAACAAAAACATAAGGTGACAGTGTAAATATTATTAATTAAATAACAGCCACAATCAGATGACCTAAGTCAAATGATTTATTTTTGGGTCAGACTTGCAAGATTCCAATTGTAAATCTACAATTACCAAACCCCACCACTAATTTTGTTATACAGGAGTAGGGTCTAAGGTACATTGAATATTTCAACATAATGAAATAATTAGTTCAATATAATAAAATAAACAGTTTATAATTACCCAATGTTTAGCTTTTTTAATTAAACATATAAATGAAAACAAATTTACAGGATCAAGCTGTGGCTGATGGTAAAACATACTCGCAAGTTCTTCCCATCCTGGCCAGCACACCTGTTGCCATGTCACTTTGCTGCTGCTGCTTCTAAAATGTAGTCCATTTCCCTATCCCATGAACCTGGGCTGACCTTGAACCTTGCTTTGACAAATAATGAAGCTAAAGGGATTGATTATATATCATCTCTGAGGTAGGGCCTTGGTTCTCTTAGCTCTACCCTGAAACCACCACACAATGAAGCAGGTCTAGCAACCTAGAGGGAGAAAGTCACTGAAGGGGGAACTGGCCCTCACTGCCCCCCATCCGAGGGAAAACCATGAGTATGCTCTTGCTAAATGCAGCCACATGAATGAGCTCAGGCATACCCAGCAGACTAAACACCCAACCCATCCAGGGAAACATGAGAGAGACCATAGCATGTTATTGCTTCAAGCTACTAAGTTTATTTTTGTTTTTTACTTTTTTAAATTTAATTTATTTTTCTTAGATAGAGGGAAAAGGAGAGAGACAAAGAGGAAGAGAAACATCAATGTGTGGTTGCCTTTCACCTGCCTCCAGCTACGGACCTGGCTGAAGAACTGGTTGCAACCTGGTTATGTGCCCTGGCTGGGGAATCGAACCAGTGACCTTTGGGTTCACAGGCCGGCACCTTATCCACTGTGCCACCAGCCAGGGCCAAACAACTAAGTTTTAATGGTGACTTAGCAAAACGCTGAGTGAAACAGAAATTGCTACTGCCAGTGTAGTGCTGTTTTGGCAAAAATCTAAAATATGTGGAGTTGTCTTTGGGACCTGGTGAAGAAGGATGCTGGAGGGCACCAAGAGCCTGCTAGTGGAGGCCAAAAGAACAGTGAGGGGATGGCTCTAGAAGGGTGGAGAAAGGTCCACTCATATTTTATGTATTATATAGTCTATCACCTGCAGTAACTTGAACTCAAGTTACTGGCTAGAGAGATTTCCCAGCAGAAAACTGAAAGTGTCAGCTGGCTTCTTGTAAGGTACTGGAAGAGGGAGGAGTTATATCAAAGAGGAAACTTTAATTTGTGAGCAGAATTGAGGAAACCTAAGAGGCCTATGATGTGGTGGATTGGAAAATATGATGGCTTGTCATTTTCCATCTCTCCCGGAAAAAGATCTCCAAAGTAAAAATGAGACTCAGGATATTAGTAAAATCAAGGGTGCAACTGTAAGACCCATTGTTAAGAACTCAGAAAGACTGAAGGTGGTGCCTAGCTGACCCTCTTAACTAGATAAACCAGCATCTAAGAATCTTAAGCACATTGTCCACAGCAGCTTCACATGTGGCCCAAAGTTTGGTTCCAACTTTGGGTTTGGGGTATACAGAATGAAATCCAAGCAGATTTTTAGGAAGCCAGCACATTTGTTAAGCAAAAGCATTACCAACTTGCTTTAATGGACAGGCCAGTTCAAAACCAGAAGAGGACTTGGGAACGAGAAACTTTATGACTTGAAAAGTTAAGAAAACTACCAGCCACAAACATAAGCCACTTCTTACCAGAAAGACAGGGACTGTCCCTTGCCCCTAGGAACTAGCTGCAGGTGCCAGACTGGATGTCAGAATTACTTTGGACCATGATAGCTAGCTCCTTTCCATTCTTCCTTTTTGGACAGAAGCATCTAATGAAATGGCTATTCCCCTGACTCATCATTGTATGGTGCGTACATAGAGAGACGTAACCTCTATTTTAAGTTTACAAGTCTGGAGGTTGAGAGAAATTATACCTGAGAGGCCTTATTTGTACCTGGACCAGACGCAAGACCACATGATACTGAACTGGGAGCTTGATGCTATAATTGAATGAGACCATTGGTGTTTGGAGAGAGGATGCACCAGCTTTGATGTAGAAAGAATATAAATAATGGTGACCAAAAGACAATTTTTAGGCTATGGTCACAAAATTCTCCAATCCCAATATGCATCTTCCTTTGCCATGTGTCTTGGTCCTTCCTTCCATCAAAGGGTAGGGCTGATTTTCCCCTCTCCTTGAATCTGATCTTATATTGCACTTGCTTTGATCAATAATGTAACAGGAACAACTTTACATCATCTGAGACGAGCCTTTGGAAATCTTGCAGTTTCTATTTTTAGATGTCCTAAATCACTGGCCTAAAACCACCATGAAAGGAAAGCAGAAGGACAAAAGAGTTGAGATGTTCTCTCCAACAGCCAGAACTAGCTGGGTGAGGCTCCTTGGGCCTTGCAATTCAGCTAATCTGTAGACAAACCCAACCCACGTGAAGCCAGCACATTGAGCCTTGTCTTAGGCTTCAAGGCTGATGCATCTGTTACTTCTTTCCCGCACTCCCATACACACCTGATTACAAATTCCTTGTGGGAAGAAAACATTTTCACCTTCCAGGTATCCCTAGAGACACCCCCACAACCCAGCACATTGTCTTAACGTATGTATCCTTAGAAAACCATCCATACGAGATCTGTCCTGAAAGTTTTGGCTGCCCATGCAAACTGTTTTAATTATACTGACATTGTGGGACAGACCTTGTAGTCACTATGAACAAACCAACCATCCAACCCACAAATCATGAGCAATAATAGATTGTGATTGTCTTAAGCCAAGTTTTAGAGCAGTTGTTACACAATAAAGGTGAACTAAACAAAGGCATTTACTTGTATGACACAGACACAGTTTTCATGTCTCGATCCTCCTCCTCTCCCTTCCCTCTGTCTTCTATAATAGAAGGATTCTATCTCCTCCTGGACCTTTGATGTTCTGATCAAAAGAATAATGGAGAAAAAAATGGCAAGAAACAAGGGCATCCAAAATTATTCCCCACACATCCCAGCATAGATTAATGGGACATGACAGAGAAGAAAAAAGGAAAGAAAATCAAGAGCTACTAGAGACATGAACTTGAGGGAAAAAATAAGTAAACAGGACATTTAGGGAATTTTGCCTATGTTCATGCTCTAATCATTGCTTTGATTTTTTTTTCCAAGCAAATGTCAGTAAAGACATATTGCTTTTAAGATTCTAGAATTAGAGTTGTATTTCTTTTGTATGTAAAACCAATAACTAGATTATATTTGCAAAAGTACCATGTCCCTTAAAATCTTAAGGCATAAGGAATAATAGAATTATCCCAGTTCCTAAGTTAGTGTTTCACAACCTCACACTAATTCATTTTTTGGGCAATGAGCTCTTTGTTGTGAGAGGTTATCCTGTGTATTACAGGATATCCAGCAGTGCCCTTGGCTAATTCAATGCCATTAGCACCCATTCAGTGCCAGTAGCACCCTGCTTTCTATGCTGGCCCAAGTTGTGACATCAAAAATGTCTCCAGAGATTGCCAAATTTCTGCTGGGGAAATATTACCCCTGTTTAGAATCAATGACCTCAACTATGCGCTTGGCATCTATTTTTGACAATGGGAATAAACTGGTACAAACATTTGAAAAACTTATATGTTTCCATTGAATTATTATTGTGCGATTAACTATTCAAAAAAGTCATGATCATATTGGGTTATTCCCATGGTTTATATATTTCTTTAGGCAAACCCTTTACCTGAAGATATATCTATTTAATAAGTCCCTATGCTGAAAGGTTATATAGAAGTTGATATGATTTTTCCAATATAAATTAAATATGCTATGATGTCTCAGGTATTCTGGCATTAAAATCTGGAAAGTTAGGTTTTACATGGTGGGGAGTGGGTGGGAGGGGAGAGGGTGTGGATATCCTGATATTGTGCTTGATTTATTTTACTATTCCAGACCTTCAAAGTCTTTTGTTCAGAACTTAAAAATAAAAAATGAAACGAGAAATAGCAGATCAGCTTCAGTTGATTATTGTTCATTAAAAATAAGGTCTGACTGCGAACCCAAAGGTCGCTGGTTTGATTCCCAGCCAGGGCACATAACCAGGCTGTAAGCCAGGTCTCCAGCCAGGTCTGTAGCTGGAGGCAGGTAAAAGGCAACCACACATTGATGAGTCTCTCTCTCTGCCTCTCTCTCTTCCCCTCTCTCTAAAAATAATAAATAAAACCTTTTAAATAAATAAATAAGGTTTGAGCCATTCCTTATGCCCTTATGACCAGGAAAAGCACATAGCACATGCTAGTTGGCCAAATAATTTTAAAAATAAATAAATTTTAAGAATTTTAATGTATTTGGTTGAAAGGCAGTTAAATATGGCTTTTTTTTAAAGAACACATAGATTAGACAATGTGCCCTGGCAGTAAGGTACTTTATAAATACAAATTCTTTAATTTAAATTATTTAAATGAGGAATTTAAATAACTAAATAAATAAATAAGGATTTTTTTAGTTAAGGATGTTTTGGGGTATGGAAGAGAGGAGGTAACAGATGCATCAGATTTGGGTCCTTAAGTAGCCCTCAATTTTGTAACATTTTAATAAAATCATTTAGTGGGCAAAAAGAGAATTGAAAAGAGACTGGTTCTTAGTCCCACTTACTGTTAAAATTCATACTTTTCTTGGTAGAAATATCACATCTGTGATTACAAACTGCTGATTCAAGATGACACATAATATGTGGTATGCCCATCATATATTTTTATAATTCAGAAGATTCTGAATGTGAAGACAAAGCTGGGCCCTTAGACTCATGCATGAAGAACTGTGTATGCAGTGTAAAACTGCCATGCTAAAGGTGTGTCCTGCAGGAGGGTAATAACCATAATGACGGAAAAAAGAAGCAATAAGTATAATGAGCAAGTGGAAACAGTGGAGTTTACGGTGGCCACCCATACTGGTAGCTTCCTCAGCATCTCCTACTTCTAAATAAAGATAAGCAATTTGAAGAGTTTTGACAGAGCTTTCTTTTCCCTGTCACTCTTTCCTTCCTCTATTTGTGGCTATAAACACTGCAAAAGAAAATAAGCATGTAGTCAATTGATGAAAATACCTATGCCTTGATAACATTTGAATCACGTTTTCATGTGTACCTCTCATTGGCTTCAGGTTGCAAAAGTCTCCCGGCCAAGTAAACAGAGAAAGTATCATTAGCCTGGTTGTTAAAAGGAAACTGAACATTGTGGGCGTTAAGAATATGCCAGCAATCCAGGAACCGGAATAAAGGCCAGAGACTTACAGAAACATGGCCCAAATTCAGGAAACCTAACTCTTGCGCTAATCTCTTTTCCACCAGATTTATTGGCTGATTACTTGGTTCGTTACTGAATAACTGTCTTTGCCCCTCTCCTGTGCACCAGCACCCCAGTCTGACCAGCTGGGTGCAAGCTAAGAAGGAACTGTGGTGCCTCACAGTCCAGGAGGAAGAGCAGGAATGGAAACAGAAGTAGATCACAGCCCAAGCGCTGAACATGCAGCGCAAGGGAAGAACAAATCGCAGCATCGAATAAATGAGTGGATAACAAAAAAAGAAAAAGATCACAGTTAGGAAAGGAAAGGCAACATGGACACGCCAAAAATGAGAGCCAACCCCTAGGATACCATTTGCTAGGATAGCAGCTAGGAGAAAATGCTGCTTTTACATGGAAGGCTTCTCCTAATTAGATAAATGGTTAGAAAATTTAAAAACTAACGAAAAACTTCGATCTCCTAGGTAAAGCATCGTTTCCAATCAGAGGACACAGAGCATTAAGAAAGTCTTCTGTTAGCCCTGCACAAAGTTGCCACATGCAGTTCCCTGTGGTAACCAGCAGCATTGCTCCTTGTTTTGCAAGAAAGCGACCACACTTTGAAATGTTTTCCTGTCGTGAGTGCTCAACATTACCAGCCCAACAGAAGGAAGGTGGGTATTGAAAAACGTCCTGACATGCCATCGTCATACAACCACTTTCTAAACATGAACTTATGCTTGAACACTAGTTTTTCAGTCAATCAAACTACAGCGTTTTATTTTGGACAGAGGAGAGAACAGGTGGTTGGTCACAGCGTTAATATAGTTTACAGCCAATAGTTAGTCTAGACTTTTTAAAAACATGTAGTTCTCCCAAATAAATAGAACTTTTTCCCAGGTCATGCATTCAAAGTTCAGTTTTTTCTTTTTAAAATTAAATGACTGCCCTTGTTTCAAGCAGGTTAAAGATTACGATCCTCTATTTTGGGATTTGGTACTTTATTTCTTATTCTCCCCCTCTAATGGAAATTTTCTCTTCTCTCTATTATGTTTCTCAATATGCAAGCAAAAATAAAGTAACTTGAGACCATTTTACTTTTCTGTTTTATAGTGCATGCCCCCTTAAGAAGATGATCCAAGAGTAAACCTGAAAAATGAGGTCACGCCCTGGCTGGTGGCACAGTGGATGGGGCACCGGTCTGTGAACCCAAAGGTCGCTGGTTCGATTCCCAGCCAGGGCACATAACAAGGTTGCAAGCCAGGTCTCCAGCCAGGTCTGTAGCTGGAGGCAGGTGAAAGGCAACCATACATTGCTGTCTCTCTTCCCTCTCTGCCTCTCTCCCTTCCCCTCTCTCTAAAAAATAATAAATCTTAAAAAAAAAAAAAAAAATGAGGTCACATCTCAGAGCCTGAGGAGCAAATGCTGGAAATCCCAGTCGCAAATGCATGCAACCCTAGCATATAATGTTCAATTAACCACTGAGAAAACCTGTACCCAGTGCTCAGTGCGCAGAATACCAGATGGTGCTGCCCATCTGCTTGCCTCAGGCCTGGGGCGAGGGGGCGTGTGTGTGACAGCAGTGACCTTCCTCGTAAAGAAAGATCCACTGCACTGCAGAGCCTATGACCACCGTGCCAGTAGCAGGGACTTCCCCATGAGAAAGCCACTGGTGATTGTCACACAGGAATTTGCCCCAGTAGCAGCCCAAAACCACAAGTTCAAGCTTATTAGTATGGTGACATTATTTTGATGTTTATTTTAAGCTATAATAATTGAAATTGATTTAGAACGTTTTATGTGGCAGTCATAATGTGGAATACATTATTACACACATAACTGATTGAAACTACAAGAACCCTGTGAGGAGATATCCCATCCCACTCCCCACCCCCGATTTTACATGCAAGGAAATAGCTGTCAAGGTTAATCGACTTGCCTAAAGTGACAAAGCATGGCACTAAGTGGCAGCCCATGGCTCTGGCTCTCCCCAAAGCCTGTGCCTTCACTCACTTCACTCAACCCTCACACCCAAATTGCCCATTGGGGTCTCCAGAATACTTTTATAGATATCATCTGACTTTGACCAAACGCTAGGAATAGCCAGCACTGACACTATCCCCAATCCCAAATGAAACAAATCAGTTTCAGAAATAAAGTGTCCCAGTAAGTAGGTGCCAAAGTCAAACCAAGTCCTTCTGACCCCCGGCACCATACCACATTAGCAACTATTTGTCTAGAATCTAGTCAATAGGGAGAGAGCACCTCCTATCTATACTGTAGGTTTCACCGTCTTCCTCCACTTCAAGCGCTAAGGACTTCTCCTTCCAGTTCTCCAGCCTTTTCTATTCCTTTTTCTCAGCCACCTCAATCTCCAGTACCCTCCACAGAGCAAGAAACAGCCTCTAACTGGACGGATGTGAAGGTTGGCCCACGCACAAATGCGTGGGATAATGGTCCTTCCCATAGTTCTATGTTTGCATCTGCCTTCGTATTATCACATATCATAGGACTCTCTGCCTCTCTCCCTTCCTCTCTCTCTGGAAATAATAAATACAATATTTAAAAAAGAAAGAAAGAAAGAAAGAAAGAAAGAAAGAAACTGTTGTGAACTTTTGACACAGTTATTTTAATTATGTAATAATATACTACATCACATTAATTTTGGTTGTTTTATGATGATTTTAATTATATCCTTGAGGAACATAGAGGAGGCTTTCTGTTCTTTTTCTCCATCCCATTTCTTAGCATTTTAAATTAGTACAGGTTTAAGTACATTGTTTCAACTGAATTATTTCAAGGAAACTAAGAATAATCAGAACTAAATAATAATTATTTATACTGATGAAAAATATAAATGAAACACATATAGTTTGATAAATGTATACAAATACATAAGAATTTGGTATTTTTATATATACAACCAAACACTAGATTCCAAATTTTAATCAGCCATAAGAAAGCATGATACTCATATAAACCTTTGGAAATCAACAGTCTCTATCAAAAGCAAGCCTGTTACCAGTATACTATATCTACATCTATCCCCTAGCAAGAAAAATGACTCGGCTTCGTAATTATGTTTGGGTCTCATCGCTGGGAAAGAAATTGCTTTGATGCCAGAAGCAAACTAGAAAATGTATCTGGTTACTGTCCTCTATCTGAACATAGTGGTAAAGAGGTGGGATTCTGAGTCATCTTTACATTTTATAAGATGTCTGAAGGCAATAAAATTAAAGATAAGATGAATTGCACTCTATTCACATAAAGATATGAAATAAGTCACTGTACTTTAAATTTTTGAGTTTAAAAATAATAGTACTGGAAATAAAAGAAGAATTAAGTCATTCACAGATTATGGCCAATTGTTGATCTGAGATTCAGGCTTCAAGAGTATTTTTGTTCATTAATTTGAGGAAGATATTCAACTCTGTCGTAAGTGGTAGCCATTTAGGCAAGTCTTAAGTTTCAGGGACTCTTTTAAACACTTAAATATCCATCATCTAAGCTTCTGTCTTAAAATGTGGATATTTATCTGATCTTAGCATCCCTTGTAAGTTTTCACTATTCAAGGTTTCACTACAAATATCTATTTTGGGCTGTCCAAAATCATGAGCCTAAATCAGTGCTATTCATTCTACTTCCATTGTTCTTAGGGTTAGATAAAATAGAAAGAAAAAATTTTAACTCGAGTTATTTTTAAATCTGCATAATCCCAATTTTGTTTTACCAGAGACTCAGACTGGAATTATATTAGAAGAAAAAGTACACACACACACACACAAGCTCACACACACAGACAATAACAATAGTACCTTTTATCACACCAGGAGTCCTGAAGTTTGTTTTTCTCATATCCCGCCTACAGTGAATTTTGGAAGTCATCCTAATTCAAGTATCTAAACCAAACACTGTTTCACCAAGGAGACTTCCAACTCTCCTAGCAGCATTCTCCTGAAAGTATCCCTACAGCAACCCCTTTACAAAAGCGTATTATCCTGCTCTCATTCTCTAGCCATACCCCCTGCTTACTGACCAAATGCACTGCTCCTCAATGCCAGCATTTCCACAGACAGGTTTCACATTGATTTATGAAAAGTGCTTCAGATGCATTTTCCAGCGGGCAAAAATAACAGCTTTTTCAGGCAATATTTAGGAATTCAAATATTCTTATTATACTAAACATCTTCATAATTTTTTAGGATTTACTTTTGGTGGAAAAAATTATTCAGATTAGACAGAGGGGAGCAAAAAGGGGATGGATGTAATACAACAACAATAAAATTTTAAAAAAATTATTCAGATTAATAAAGGTCCTAAATTATAACCTTAGATACACAAGTAAAGTTTTAATTTTAGAATTCGGGAGAAAGAAATGGAATGAACCCTTTGTAAACCAATATTACAAGGATGTTTAAGTTTCTCATATTTACACCTATACAAGATATAATCTTGTTTATTTCTAATTGGTTATTTGAACTTGCTGGATTTTTTCCCAAATATCTGATATTGTGACACACGTGATAAGCATTACAATCACAATATAAAATCCATATTATAGCAAGTTGCCAAGGGATTCACATGGCTTTAAAAAACATGTGTAACTAATATTGGAGAGGTTTTTACATTACTTAAGTGCAGAAAATATCAGTCAAAGAAAAAGCAATACAAAAGACAAACAAATATAAGTGCAAGAATCTACAAAGAGTATTTTAAAAGTCCCATGTTATTCTTTCTAGGCCAATTTAAAACCAGATCCCCAAGCAAGAAATGTTTCCAGATGTGTAGATCTTTCCAAGTTAGAAAAAATAATGAACCTGTAGCCATACCTGTTATGCCTGCCAAAAGGACCCACAACAAACTTAGTAAGGGGATTGAATGTTTGTGTGGTGCAGAATTTGTTGACCCTCAAAAATGTGTCTCTAAAGAATGTTACCTAGTACCATGACCTGCAGAGAAAAACAAGACCCTACTGTTCAGTAGAGGCAGATGTGGAATAATGAATGTCCTTAGAAGTATATTAAGGGCTTTTCTGACTTGGAATCCCAGCATGATATTCACTGTGAGGCCTTAAAAAAGAGACGAAGCCATTTTATGCCTCAATTGACTCATTTGTAAAATTCAGATACAAATAACACAATCCCCCCGTAGGGTCACTGTAAAGATTAAATTGGCTATTTTACATGAATGTTTGTCCAAAGCTTATCCCATAACACTGATTTACTGAAAAATGTTTGCTTTTGTTACACATGGTAGGTAACAAATAATTTATGTTAGGCGAAAAGAACAGACTACCACTATCTTTTATTTTATTCCTAGTATATGCATTTAACAAGCTAAGAAATTTCCATAAACCAGGAGAAACCTGATATTTATTTACATGGTACCTTTTTCCTCCACTTGCTTCTAAACACTAAAATCAGGGCTTCATCTGAAATTTAACACATTCCAGCATGCATTTACTAAGTAAATATGAGCCAGTATGTTTCATTTATCTTGACATGCTTAGGGCTAACAATTAATTAATTATTGCTAACAATTAAGTTAATGAATGAATGATCGGGAATAAAGTAATCCTGTATTGGTGCCTATTATTGACCCTAAGGGCTCAATTTTCAGTATGACACATGCAGCAATCAAAAGCCAGTGAAAAAGTGTGAACATATTAGTACCATTTGATTATTTACGAGCAGTTGTTTTTTTAAGTTTCTTTTAATCCTCTATTGACATGCTCCTCCCCACCAAACATCAATACATTCAACATTGAATCTTCAATCTTATTATTCTTGAAATTCCCACTGGTGTTCACTCAGGACTCAGGAATAAATTGAAGATTGCTAAACTTTATATCACTTAAAATCTTCAAGTATTCAGACACTTCCCAAAAGAAAGTTTTAAAAGGCACCTCTAGGGAAGGACGTACTTCTAAGCAATGGAAGGCAAGAAATGACAGAGATGATTCACAGTGGTTTTCTAAATAAGTAGGATGTCTTATGTTTTCAAATTTCTCATTTAAGCCTCGTTTCCATTTGGGGAGCCGCAACTCAATTTTAAGGGCAAGGAAATGTGGGGATGAAAAGTTAGACTGAAGAGGGTTTGAACTCAAACTGAATTTCTTAACTGGCCTTAAGAAGATTTACAGCACACCAATTATGTGCAAGGCACCAAGCGGGTTTGTTGATGATTTTCAAGGGTGGGGCCAGGTGAGCAAGGAGGAAAGAGGAAGAAGATAGGATCTTAAACCAATCTCTTTGTCAACTTACATCTCAAGAGTGTCTTTCCTAGCCAACAATAACTTGTGTGTGTGTGTGTGTGGTAAGAGGCATCAGACATTATAATAGGCTCAGTTTTATTGTATTACTCTGATTGTATTACTCTGGGAGACTGAACCTGTGGGGCACACAGGAACCCAGAGTGAAGGATCTCAGCCCCTGGAGATAAAAAGAGAAAAGCCAACATGGCCAGACTTGGGCGAGACAAAGGTGCTGAGTTGTTCAAGAATAACACCTCCTCTCAAGCTAAAGCAAGCAGCCATCATGACCTTCCCTTTTATTTTCAGTTTTCACTGTCAAGGGCAATGTTGTTTCTTTTCAGGAAGAAGCAATATCAACTTGGAGATTTAAAAAAAAAAAAAAATCCAAGTTAAAAAATAGCAACAACCAAGAAATGTCACAGGAAGGAGGTACAGGGAACACAGGAAGATGCAAGCGCAGTAAAATATGGATTTAGAGGCCGTTTTGGTTCAACCCACCACCTTTCAAATTATTTTAAAAGCATGGGTAAAAGAGCCTTCTGACAGTTGCCCTCAAATCCACGGTACTCTAGGATAAGGCATAGTGGTAGCAGCAAGACCGTAGGTGCCAAATGGACATCAGGCAGGAAAAGAAGCCTCAGGCTCACTTTCATCAAGGTGTCTTTGGAGGATTATCCCCAAGAGGTTGAGCCTCACTCAGGATTAATTTCACCAACCACTACAGTTATACGAATGACTCATGTCTTTTAAGGATATAACCTTGGGGGGAGAAAAACAATCCACGAACTCTTCAATGTTTGTGGCGCTGTGAAAAGGTCCCTTGGTTTCAATGTATTATTTTCAACAGAAACTAAATCATGCTAACTTTTCAATAATGGAGCGTTTTCTTTTCTCACAGTAATGTCCAATTGTACATGCTTTTGTTTTTCTCATCTATGCAACTCATTTTTAAAAAGAATTTATTGTTGTTGTATTACAGTTGTCTCATCACCCCCCCACACACACATTGCTCTCCCCTTCCCCACCTGCTCCATCCTCTTTCCCAAACTCAATCCCCACCTTGTTATCCATGTCCATGGCTCATTCATTCTAGTTCCTTCACTAAACCTTTCCCCTTCTTCCCCCCTCTCTCCCTTCTCCTACCCCTTCTGTCACCTTCAGTCTGTTCCTTGTTTCCATGCCTCTGGTTCCAGTCTGCTCGTCTGTTTGTTTTGTTCATTAGTTTCCTGTATTAGGTGAGATCATATGGTATTTGTCTTTTGCCACCTGGCTTATTTCCCTAAGCATAACACTCTCCAGTTCCAACCATGGTATTACAAATGTTAGTTCCTTCTTTCTTTCCGCTGCGTAGGATTTCATTGTGTAAAAGTACTAAAATCAGCGAGCCTTTAATCAGACTCATCAAGAAAAAAAGAGAGAAAAGCCAAATAAACAAAATCACAAGTGACAGAGAAGAAATCACAACCAATACCACAGAAATACGAAAGACTATTTTTAAAAATTACTATGAACAGTTCTATGACAAAAAATTTGACAACCTGAGTGAAATGGACAAATTTCTGGAAACATATAATCTTCCAAAACTGAATCAAGAAGAAGCAGAAAGCCTTAATAGACCAAGGACTAGTGAAAATGAAGCAGTAATCAAAAAAGTCCCAGTACACAAAATTTGCCGTGTAGACCTTCCCCAGACATTTAGGGAAGCACTAACTCCTATCCTTCTCAACTTATTCCACAAAATCCAAGAAGAGGAAAACCTCCTGAACTCTTTGTATGAGGCCAGTGTTATTCTAATCCCAAAACCAGGTCAAAACACAGCAACTCATTTTTTAATTGCAAAGGTCTTTATCAGTGGATTGCTCTCTATGCCCAGAGTGAAGCATATATAATAGATTATTCAGATATTTGTGCTGAATTCTTTACCTCCATTCTTACCATCGACTTCTTCTACCATTCCCTGAAGCAAAGGCAATAGCAAAACATAAAAGAATATTGCTTTCTTGCAGTCTACACTGGGAACTTGTTAGAACATTAAATTGCCCAGCCCCACCCCACACCTAGTGAATCAGACCAGCAACCACTTTAATTAGACTCCCAGGGTGATTTTCTCATGCAGTCAAGCAGCTTAGAGCTCTGTGACATCCTGGGGAACAGTGTGAGTTTCAGTTCCAGCTCCACCTCCCCGGCTAATCTCTCTGCATTTCCATTTCCTTCTCTGTAACATGGGGGTCATGATGGCAATGGCCTCATAATATTGTTGGGAGGATAACATGAGTTAATATCTGAAAAGCACACAAAACAGTGCTTCATCCACAGTTTAGCACTGTTGTGAAACAGAAATGGAAACTAGATAAAAACCAGATTAAAGAAGGAATTTGGTTTCTGGATCAAGTCCTGTAACTGGGTAGAAATTTCATTTCTTTAAGGTGACCTTTTCTTCTTTCTTTCCTTTTGATTTGCACTGGCCTCCTCTAGCACCCTGAATCACCCACCACCTTCTCCCTTGCAGGACCACCCACTTCGTCATTAAGCCTTCAGGACAAAAGGTTCTGAGCATCCAATTTTAGGAACAACATCTCCGGTCCATTGCCTCCAGGGCCGATTCCGTCAAACTACCGGTAACATCTAGGGTTCAGTTGTGTTTCAGCTGGGAACCCAGACGAAGCTGACATCAGGGCCTGGTTCAATACACACTCACCCTGGACCCAAGCACTGAGGGGTCTGTAGAGGCCATGACCCTGCACACAACCCTCGCTCTCTTCCTCACCATGATTAACGATTTCCCCTTACATAATCTACCTCTAAAAGCCGTGGGGAAGGCAGGTCTTCCAGCATTAGTTCACCTGTGAGTCTGGTCACTTCCGAAAAGTTAACACTTCCTTTGTTGCAAACTCCTGCCTTGTCTTATTGGGCTTTGATGCATACAGGCAAATGGACCCCTTTAGTTGGGTAACAGGTTTTTCTCTTCTCCCAGCTTTTCACCCAAAGTGATGAGTCTCTCTATGTTCATCCCCTCATGGATCCCTCATGGATCGCTGTACTGGGCCAGCGAGGGCCTGGTGCTCTGGGCCAGTGCTCAGCCCACTGGCCGTCTCCATATTGATATGGGGAGAACTCGGGTTTTTTTCTTTTCTGTGATTTATGTGACAAAGGAAAGATTTCTCTCCTGTAGACAGAATATCACCATTTTATTTTCTTAAATAATTTAAAAAGAAAAGAGTTACATGTGACTAAGCTTACTTTAAATTGTCTACTGCTTACCTGCTATGTCCCACTCTTATTCTTAATGGATTTTTAAAAATCCATTAAAATTGGTAGCACTAGTTTGTGCATCATCACAAGTTTCACAATGCCCTTGCAAAGAGATGATCATATTTGTAGGTACAATGACAAAACTCTTTCCAGTCACTTCCTGATAAGGTGGAGTGGGGGAAATCTTCAAAACCACAATCTTGGACTGGCCTTGAACATTTGAGAAGGCTGGTAGAAATCAATATTTCTAAAAATAAAAGGTCTCCATCTTTCATAACACTCCTTAAGGTGTCTGGGTGATATTGTCATTACATAATACTTAATATTTTACTGCAACAAGTATGACAACCAAGGTAATTTTTGCTACAATTTACATAGACTAAAATTTCTGTAAACTAATGCATATTTATATTTTTGCCAACTGTCAGTTAATGTTCTTTCAGTTCTCTGAAAGAACTGAAGGGGTGATCCACTAATTACATGTATTTAAAATACACAAAAATCTACTTAGCTGTTAAAACAGCTTGCTTCAGGAGTAGATGTCTTGCTTCTTGTGAAATTGTTGACCTCATATGTCTTAGTGGAGAAATTATTCACCCTGGGGGTAGGGAGCTTTTAGGCAATAAACCAAGTGAAGAGACTCAGAATAACAGAGTTCCAGAATTAGATCACTTTTCATGGGTTAAGAAGTAGTTTGAGTCTGTGGCCTGCCCAATGTCACAAAACCAGTTAGTCACAGAAGGTCAGAAATAATGCTCATCACTGTTAGACATCCCAAATCTTTTTCCTCTATAGTTGGAAAGATTAGCTACAGAAAAAGTCTTTCTCCAAAGGGCAAGTCACTTTCTGCTAGTGGGTGAAGAATGGCTTAAAAGGGGAGAGAGCAAAGGTAAAGAGGATTAATGTAACACCAAATTCTGAAATAAAAAAGTGACCCCATGAATTTTGCTCCTTGGTGTTTGGTGTTTAAATGGCTGATGTGCTGGTGTTTTCCCTGGTCAGGCACACCTGCAGAAAACATGAATCTCAGCCACAAATTCTGCAGCAGGGAGTTGCCTGTTCATTCATTTGTGGAATAAACATTTCAGGAATGTAAATACCTGCTGGGAAAGGCAGGTCTTTGTCATTCACATCTCATTCTCAAATGCTTTCAGCAGACAACACCTTGGTGAATAGCCTCCAGCAATGAAAAAGAAGGGCTGGAGAAAGAGAAAGAAATACTTTCCTAAGAATGTGGTGCTCAGAGGTGGTTTAGGTCCCTAAAGATGGAAGCTAGGGAAGAGGAAAAAGTAGGCTGGATCCCATTCCTGGCAAAGCTCCTTCTAGAGAACCCCAGATCATCATTCTCCAACCTTAAATTGGGAATAAATGGTCAAGGAGCTTTCAGAAAACTTATCTTCAAAAAATGCTGAATGTGTAGCCTTCAGACTTGTATCAATCACGACTTCTCTACATGGATTTGCTGAGATTTTCCTATAAAAGTCTGTCACCCCAGCACTCTAATACATAAGTTTGAGAGTCAGGTCAATCATTTAAAAATATCTGATTAAAGTTAGCAAACAAATTGTGATAATAGCACCCATTTCCCCTAAAATACCATTTATCCCAGAAGGCAAAATTCTACGACTAAGAAGCAGAACCGGTTCGTTTTCAAATAATACTGAAGCTCTGTTCTATCTGATAGAAAGATAGCATGCAAAAAAAGAAAAAGAAAAAAAGAAAAGACAAAATCATTAGTGATGTTTATTCAAGCTCTAAGCCATCCCTTTACCAGTTAGTTACCAAGACCCAGGCATGCAAGAATCTCCTGATTCCAGCCTGTGAAAGTGAACACTAATATCAGTTTGTAATTATAACCTGAGCCTCAAACAGGAGAAGAATGAAGAAGATAGATGGATATATATCTATGAAAATATGCCTACAAATACATTTACAGATGACATTTAGAGTTGTCTAAGGCTTAGAAGTCTGTTTTGGACACATGTCTGTAATTCTTATCCAAACTGAAGTTCAAAAACTAGCTGCTTTAGATTCTTAAAATATTTGTATGATAATGTAATTATGTTGATTGCTGATAGCATTTGCAAGAGCAGTGCTACTGCATTTCAATGCAGTTCAGCAATCATTTGACATGTCTTCCCATTTTTAGAGCATGTTATCAGGGGAGTCACACGAACACTGGATTCAGAATGACCTAAGTTCACCACCACTTACTAGCTGTGTGGCCTTGAGCAAGTTTCTTAACCTATCTGAGCATCTGTTTCCTTAGGTCTAAACTGGGGAAAATAATAACAGCTACCTCAAAGGGATGCCGGGAAGTGACATGGGCCAAATATGTGTAGCACACACAGCACAGCACTAAGGCACTTAACCCATGATCAATTTTATTATTGTTATCATTATTATTACCTCCCATCTTGGCGACAGGATGTGACTATAGCCTCTTTAAAATGCTCAGTTTAAACAAAGTTTCCCTTACAATTCGTGCCGCTTTATTAGCAATGTTCTAGGAAACAACCATTGCAAAATGTGCCACATAAGAACCAAGTGAACCCAAACTAGTCAGCAAACATGCCCATACTTGCCTTTCTGTAGCCTTTCAGTTGGCTATTAAATCGGTCCTGCTGTGGTTTGTTTTCTTTTCTTTTTTTAATATGTGGCAACCCATCTTTCTTTATGAAAGTTAAATCTAATCACATTTGCAGTTTGCTTCATGCAGTTACTGGTACACAGTCACATTCTATAGCTTTAGGATATATCCAAAATAAATAAAAATTGTTATACAGAAATTGATCTTCAAGTATGCAAAGCAAGCATAATGTTACAGTGCTGCAGCTCATAATTACTGTTTGGGAATAACAGTTTGGGATTAGCAGGTGTTTGTGGCAGAAGTACCAGCACATAAAGTAGTGTTGATTTTGGGGTCCTGCTATGCACACTTTACAACATCCTCATAAATGGTGTTTTGTGTTTGTTTGTTTTAGTAAATCTGTTTCCAAGAGTATATTATTCAATGCTCCTGATGGCTGACTAATCCTTTGCAAACTGGCTTGTTCACTTCGCTAAACTTAGTCCTTTTTCCATTAAATTAACTTCTCAGATGTGCATTTCTAAACTGGTTGGAGGTAAAAAACTAAAGAATCATGACCAAAAAACGGTGGCTCACCCCAAAACACACAGGTATTTTCAAGTGAGATAATGTCAGACAGACCAAAGAGCTTTCAAAACCTTGGCAAGATACTTGGGTCACAGCAGGTATAGGAATAGACAGCCAGATTCTTGACCTTCCCATTAAAATGGGAAGTATGAAAATTATCCTATACTTTCCCAAACCTGGCTCTCAAAATCAAGCTTTTTCTTTAATTCTCCTCAAATTTAATATCATTTGACCATTAGAATAGTAGCTACCCCTCAAAGCAAGCAGAAAAAATGGACATGCAATTTGACTTTATGATGGAGCTTTAACAGAAGAACTATGCTAAACAGATTGTGAGCCCAAAGCAAATGTATTTTTATACCAATCAATTTTATACCAAAAAAAAGGCTTTTAAAAAATAAATTATACCTGCAACCAATGTCCCCTTAATACCGTTAATGAAAAAAAAATTTTAAATAAATTAAGGAATACAAAAAAATATGCTAGCTTTCAATGATCAGGTAATCATCATTGTCCATATAATAAAAAGGGTTTCCTTGTCTTTTCCTTAAACTAAATCAAACTTTGGATAGGAAGGCTGCTCCAAATCACCAGGGCTAATGAAGCATCTTTTGGTCTTTTCTAACAATATAACCTGTTAACAACTGTTTCAATAATAAAAAAATTTCAGCAGGAAGTAGAATTACTTCAGGGCCATAGAGGAATCAGTGGCTAAGCTAGATTCCGGGTGAGCAGGTGAAAATGTGAACACAACCGCTACGTTCTTTGCCGGAGGCCGCACTCACTGCTGCTGGTCAAGAAAACTCACCAGATCCATGAAAGCAACATTTTCTAACAGTGAAATGTTTGTCATCATTACGGTAATTCACTGGTATCACATCTTCCTATTATTACAGACCAGTGGCTTAGTGTTTTGTTTTTGTCCTTGCTTTGCAAGAAATAAGGCAATGAAATAATTGGCTTATTTATTACACTGTACCTTACTACTGACAAGAAGTCTTAGATCATCTAGCAGGCCTCACTTAGAAAGTAAACACTGAAGCCCTGGCTGGTGGCACAGTGAGTAAAGTACCAGCCTGTGAACCCAAAGGTCGCTGGTTCGATTCCCGACTAGGGCACGTAACCAGGTTGCAAATCAGGTCTCCAGCCAGGTCCATGGCTGGAGGCAGGTGAAAGGCAACCATACATTGATACTTCTCTCCCTTTCTTCCTCCCTCCCTGCCCTTCTCTCTAGAAATAGTGAATAAAATCTTTTTTAAAAAAGACAGCAAACACCGGAAGCAAACAGTCCTTGGGACAAGCCTCACATCTTTACTTCCTGCCTTTCCTGTCCCTTCCTACACTGCAATGCGACATAGTGTTTATGTGGGTATGGGTGGATCTGTGTGCCTGAACGTTTGTCAAGTGCCATCCTTTCCATTAAATATACAGATCTAGATAGCAGAAAGTTATTTTCTATCATGGGCCAGAAAACAAGAGAAAATTGTTTCTCTTATGAATGTCATGCGTTGTAAAATTTTACATTCTTCAAGTTCAATATGCCAACTTTGATTTCAAGGTTTCCTGCGTTGAGGGTTTAGGGCTGGTTAACCCTGTGAAGTCCACAGCCTTGCTCTCCTGATACCTTTCATAATTAAGAATTTTGACCTCTACTCTAAAAATGTCTCTTCTATGACTCCATCTAAATAATAGTTTAGATTATTATCAATTCTGTTATTTTATTAATATTTTTAACAGTAAAAGTCACATTTTATTTCTAGCTTACCACTTAAAAATCTATGAAATCTCTGAAAACATTAACATTTTCATTTATTTTGGAAAATATTTGACTTCATCTGTTGTTTATAATTAAACACTGCGCATCTACAGATACCATGATACTTAACCAGCAATTTCTCCCTCAGTAGGTGTCACAGGTTTAATTTAGTAAGATAGAGGTGTTTCATTTTTAACAAAATCCCGTTGTGGAGGGCTGCATGACTGGAAAACACAACACTCTTTCTGGTCCTGCATACTCTCCTGGAACCTGCTACTACACCAGGGGGATAGTACTATTCTTCCTCCTCTTGACTGTGTGGCCTTTTGGGACTTCAGCCACCCTGAGATATATCAGAAGTGATGCTATAGGACTTTTGAGGCTGAGTCTCAAAGGCAAAAAGGCTTCTGCCTGGCTCACTCTCCTGGGTCACTTGACCTTGGAACTCAGTTGCCGTGTTGGAGGATGACCAGGCCACGTGGAGAAGCCACCTGCAGTTGTCCCAGGTGAAGTCTTAGTGGAGAGTCAGCAGTTGTGGTCAAAGAGCTCTGAGACGATTCCAGCCCCCTGACCCAAGTCTCCTAGCTGAGGCCCCACAACTGTGGAACCTGCAGAAGCAGTGCTCCCGGAGGCCAGTGCAAATTCCTAATCCACAAAACCCATGAGCGTCATAAAGGGTCAACACGTTTCTGTACTTTGCTACAGAGCCATGGGTAACCGGAACACATGTACTTGAACACGTGCACCAAAGCTCTCCAGCACTTAACGTGGGGCATTCTCAATACCTCCGATGTTGCTTTTCTCTTGGCTTTGTAAACAATTTACTTTATTGACCAGCTTTTCCCCATTTGGTAAACTTTACCAAGATCTATCCTTGCAGATTTTAAAAAGTGAAAGTATTTTAAAAGTTTTCTAGGAGGCCTCAGGAATCACTGATCACTGACGTGCAAACTGCTGGCCCAGGCACATCTCCCGACTCCGCACGAGCAGCTAAAGGAACTCCCGGCCGACTGGAGCGGACTCAACCACGTCTGGCCTGGTGGGCTGGTGCTTCTATGTGCGCAGGTGGGAGGAGACACCTGCTGGGACAGGGACAGGGAAGAGCTCCTGGCTGTCGCCCATCATCAGCCATAAAGTACAACCAAGGCCTCTACAGAGCAACCTCCTGGTCCCCTGAGAGAGAGGGGCCAGATCTATGCCGCCATCTCTGATCCTGCAAAAAATGGCATCATTCCACAAATATTTACTCTGTGCCCACTGGCATTTGCGGGACAGAACACAGCCATGCTAACATACCGTTACTGGGCAGCACGTACCAACTACAGCTGAGGTAAAGCCCCTCTCCCTGCCTGGTCCTAAACCCCAGTCACCTTTGATTGCCTTTACTCCTTCTATCCTCAGGCCACCCCCACTCCAGTTATACTTCTGTACCTCCTAACTCCTCCTGATGTGTCTTAAAGGGGACATCGTGCCTCACCCACCAGCCTAAGAATCATTTGAGGCAACTGCTGACATTGCAGACCCCTTGGCCCCACTGCACACCACTCACTAAGACTCAGATTCACTTTTTAGAGCATAACTCTGATACCAGCATTCCCTTGCCACCTTGAAATGGGTTACCAGTGCCTAGCAAAACATTTCCCTGTCTGGCCTCAACCTACTTTTGAGTCATGTTGCAGATAATCCACATAGGTCTACCGGAACTGCAGTGAAGTTCAACTTCTAAACACACCCTGGCTCACTGCTCCAGCTGCCTCTCACCCTGTCTCTGTTCAATTGGCCCTGCCACCCTGGGTACCTTCAGCTCCTCTGCTGCATCTAATAAAGTATTCTCTTTAGCACCTATCTCTAAAGCAAGCTCTCCTGTGATATCATCAGACCTGCGAGTTCTCTTTCCCTCCTCTCAAAACCTGTAGTACTCATTGATGTCTCTCTCCCTCTCTGCCTCTCTCCCTTCCCCTTTCTCTAAAAATAATAAATAAAATCTTTAAAAAAATAAACAAAACCTGTAGTACTTCCACAGCAGTGCTCACATCCTTTCTGGTATAAATAACACCAATATTGACCTATCTTTCCATATAGCTAGTCATGCTCACCACAGTGAAGTGTTTGAAGATGTCTGTGTGTGCACATACATGTAGAATGAAATTTAAAAAGAGCAAGCAAATTCACAATTCATGTTCTATCACCTTTATTCTATTTATGTCTAATTTCAAAGGGCTTTTGAAATGTCAAGGGCTATCTTGATTCACAAATAACATACAACAGCTATAGTTTAAAGTTGCAACTACTCTGCTAAAAAAAAAACTGGCTTTTATTTATTAATTTTAGAAAATTATACTTCTTTTTTTGGAAAAAGTAAATGATGACTACTTATGTAATTATGAATAGGCCCAGACGCAAAGGTTATACTTTCTTTTTAGCTCAATTGTGTTATGTCAGTTCCTTGCACTTCAAACACTATTGGTCATTTATATTGTGGCTTTTTCAGCAATTGTTGATATTCATAATTCTTCAATGCAAAGTTATTTCATATTTTCTAAATACTTTGTGAAGGGTTGTTATCATTTAAGTTGTTTTTAAAAATCATATTATTATATCTAGCTTTAGGCCATAAGTATAGCCTAGAAAAGTAAACAAATTTTTAAACAAAAATCCATAAAGTGCTATTAAAATAAAGTTAGTATGTTTATTAGAATAGAGGGCTTTTGAAGTATTATAAACCTTATATAGGTTTTAATTATTTTATTTATAACGAACAATAAATCAGCTGCTATCTAGTAATATATTTACCAAACTAAAAGTGATTTTGCACTAAAAGGGAATACATTAAAATATATTATGAATTGTCTCTTCTCAGATTCTAAGCAGTGGCCCTCCTTAAAGAACCCCCATGAGCCAGGATGTCTAAGAAACTGGCCTCCTGGATCACATCCAAGAATCAAGAGAGTTCAGAGGAGAGGGTCCTGTTGGACAATCAACACTCCCTTTCTCACACCACCAACCCAGGGTCTTAGACTCTGGACATCTCTCCCATTACTAGTTCAGTGGCCTTGAACAAGTTACCACCCTGCTGAAAGTCTCTTCTTCTTCATTTCTAAAATGGGCATAATAAGAACATCCACCCACTTCTTAAAGTTATTGTGAGGATTGCGTAGAATAATAAGACATCTATAAACATGATCTATTGTATTATAATTCTTGCATGTGGTCTTAAAGTCTTCATCAGAAAAACCAAAGAAACAGGGGACACTACCCAGAAATCCTCCTGCCTCAAACCCCTCTCTGGCAGCCTCACGCCTGTGAGAGCTTCCAGTGACAGAGAAGAGCCCTTCTACCTATAATTTGTCATTCATGCCATTTTAAAGAGGATGCTGGTTATTGAAATCTGCACATCTCCTGGAGGAGAGTACTCTGCCTTACTTGTCATGTGTTCCTCTGCATGATTGAATTTATTCAATCCTTCCCTGAGAGCAGATGTGAGTGGACTGAACAATATCTGAGCCCTGGGGCAGTGAGAAAAGAAGCAAGGATGGGTTGGAGGTGGGGAGCTGTCAAAAACATATTTCCACTCATCAAAATTGCTTCAAAACCAGACAAATCCAACCAATAAAGGGGAAAAAAGACTTTCTGGAAAGAAAAAAGCAGTAATGGAAAAATAATGTCTTACCTTTCTTAATGATTAGATTCTAAAGTGAGGCAAAAAGCAAGCATTTTCCAGCTGAGCACTTGATAACTTATGAGGTTGAATCACACAAAATGGCCAATTTTGTAGGTTGAAAACAGCCAAATGAAGGCAAATTCATAGGTTGGCATAACTAGCTTGTGTTAGCCACCTCATTATGAAAATCGCCCAACTTGAAGCCAAGATTCTCGGTCATGGAGGTGAGATGCCCGTGCTGAGAACTGAGAGGTGAGTAGATGCTAAGACTGAGAGAAGAACAAGCTCTGAACTTTTATCTCATTTTCAAACTTGTTCCAGAGCCAGAGGGAAGACTGGTGGGATTGCTGGTACCATCTGGATGCATTTCTATTCTCTTCCTTCCATCTCTTCCAGGTTCAATGGGCACAGCTGAATTCACTTAAGTGTGCGTGTAATGCAATGGCTAACATTTACTAAATATACTGATTATGTGTTCTGAGTACTTGACACAGACAAACATTTCATCTTCACACAAATCAAGGTTTCTCCTTCTAATACCCATTATATTTGGCCAAACAGAAGCAGAGAGAGGTATCCAAGGTTGCACAACTAAGGAGCAGAGGAACGGTCACACCCCAGGTGGATGGCCAGAGTAACCATGACCTTGTGCCATCCCCTCATACCAGGGAGACAGGACAGGAGGAAAGCCTTCGGGTCTTGAAAAGCAATATGAACATGAAGGAGAGACAAGATAGCATTAGTATATTTTAAAGAGAGGGAAAGGAAGAGAGGCAGAGAGGGAGAGAAACTTCAGCATACAGTTGCCTTTCACTGCCTCCAGTTATGGACCTAGCTGGAGACCTGGCTTGCAACCTGGTTATGTGCCCTGGCTGGGAATAGAACCAGCAACCTTTGGGTTTGCAGGTCGGCACCTTATCCACTGTGCCACCAGCCAGGGCCTGTACACATTTTCACTTGGAGGAACACTGCCTAAATGTTTTCTTATGTCCTTTGCCCAGTTTCTAATCACCAATTATCTTTTGCTTACTAATTTATAAATACCTTTGTCTATTACAAAATTATGTAATTTTGTCTTAAGTATGACAATTATTTTTCTACTTTTTAATTTGCTTATTGGTTAGTTATATATTTTGTTTTGCACATGCTTTTGTAGTACTGAAATGTATAAATCAAGCCCTCTTTGCTTCTGTGTTTCTGACAAACTAAATAATTTCCTTATTACTAGGTTACAAAAAAGAAAAATGTTCTCTATAATTTCTTATAATTCTGTGGGTTCATGTTTTTAAGTTTGCATTAAACCATGTTAAGTCTCTAATAATCAAGAGGTATTAGCCTACAAAATGGCAGTTTCAAAGAAATATATTTAAATACATGGTCCACTTAGAATGGCATGTGTGTGAGTGTGCATGAGTGTGTGCTTATGAACATTCAAGATGTAAAGACATGAAGTAATACGTTCACCTGGTTCCCTCCCTGTTCACCATGGTCATCCAGTTGTCTCTAAATTATTCAATGGGTATCCATCTCTTACATCTATGGGCCTATTTTAGACTATCTGCTCTGCTCAAAGGATATATCTGTATAAATTAAGATGATTGTTACATATATTCCGATGTCTGATAGAATTACTTTTCTCTCACAATTCTTCCTTTCCCAATTTTTTTCTGGATATTACATAAGGTTTATTTTTCCAAATGAATATACACTTTTTGATTAATTCAAATTTCAAAATTGCTTACTAATACCTTGCTTAAGAGAGCCATTTTAGCTTAATTTAAGATCTGAGATCTTTACAGTGAGATTTTGTGTCCAAGAAAAAAGTATATCTTTCAATTTAGTCAAATCATTTTTATATAGTCTTCAAAAAGTGTTCAAATTTTTCTTCATATAACTTTTTCTCATTTGAAATCTGACCCTTTGCTAATTTTCTTACTGTGTTTTTATGTAACAGTGGATTCTTTCATGTTTTCCAGTTAGATGTTCATATTAATGTAACAAATAAGTTTACCATACCACTTTAAATTTTAAGTAGTTTATTCTTGTCTTATTACATTGGCTGGTGTGTAACTGCTGACTTTATTGGAAGTGTTTCAAAAATATATAAGGCTTGAATGTAACTAGATGCACACTATGAAGATATTTTAAAATCAGAACTAAGTACAAATTTACTATAACTTATTTTGCATTTGGATAAGTACATGATTTTCCTCATCTGAGCTATTATTAATATAAATTATATCAATAACATTTATAAGAGTTAGTCATCCCTACATTCCTAAAAGAAAACCTATTGATGATATATTATTATTTTAATAAACTGCTAAATCTCATTTATTCTAGGTCTCAGAGAATACACCTGTTTCGTTCTTTAACTCTAATTCTTTCATGTGTTTCAGTAAGGAGACAGGTCTGTATAAGGAAGCTTTCCTTACAATGGCTTGCCATGCCTCAGTCATGAAATCTCTGTGAAGGATTATTGCAGGACCACGGTGCTACACCGTAGAGGGGCCCATGCTCTTGACCTGAGCACCAAAGAACTTAATGTCCTTCACTTGAGCTGATCCAAATGTCACTATTATTTGGCAGATATTGTTTTTTGGGGGGTGGTTATGTTGGATTATGAGTATTTTCAAGTTCACTAAAGTTATTTTTCTATTATTTTTCATACATTTTTTAAAAATAAATTTCAGGGAAAGGTATAAAATAATATCCTTCTTTATTTTACCAGAACTCTTATACCATTACCACGTTGTCCACTGTTCCATTGAATGACAACACTTAATTATCCAACCAATTTCCTACTTTTAGACATTTAGGTTGTTACGGATTTCCACTGTAATAAACATCACTGACAATAACGAGCATTTAAGAACACCAGACTTGGAGAAAATCCCATTCAATCACATTAACTAATGAGCAGGAAAGTAGAAGATGCCTGTAGACTGATGGAAAAGGTATACCTAGTATCACTTTTATGGGGTGAAGGTAACTTAACCACTTAAGCAAGTTCCTCTTCTTTAATATCTTTTCTTTTTCCTTCCCACATCCTCTTTCGTACAGGATCTGCTGTGGCAACACTGCTGTGAGAGATTAATCTACCTCTCTCCCTGGCTGTGGAAGATACTGAACTTAATAATGGGCAGACTTTTCTATGTTAACATTGCCTTTAATTCTCACTTAGTTGAAAATCCAGGTTCTATTTGTAATCACGAGAATGCATTTAGGTCAGAGTTATTGTCTGGTAGAAATTCCTTTCATGCCACATGGAATTCTACTACTATAAATTAGGATGATGGCAATAATATATTAATTTAGAACCAGGTAGAGGGTCACTCATAATAAAAGAGGCTAATGCCTACCTTGGGTTTGTCTATGTTTTGTTTAAAAATAATGACAGCAACATTTTGTTGGTCACCCGCCTTAGATGTAAATATCTCACATGTTTAAAAGTATTTCACCTTTGTCCTTAGTCTGTTTGAAGAACTTATAGATTTAAACAGTTTAGCTGGCCTTCAAGACACTTCAATTCCTACCATCTAACTCCTTCATCAGAAACAGATGTCTCAGAGCAGAACGAGGGCTAAGGAAGATAGATGGTGGAGAACAAAATATCAGTGTCAACAAGAACCACAGAAACTATAAAATAACTGTGATATTGAGGCTCTGTGCTCTCATTAGTAAGAACAAAGAAGTAAATTATATGATCTGTGCCTGGAAGTGTCCTATGTGGTAATGGATTTTATAGACAATTTACAATAGAGATGACATTTACATTGTGTACAATATTCTAGGACTGAAACAATCAGTGATATACTATCACCCGGAAAAGCAGGTACTACTATTCAACAGGTTCTCCTGTGGCAGTTATTTTATTGCCTCACTCTCTGAGTAGATACAAACTGGACAGCCAATGAAAGGTTAGACAGTGAGTGGATGACTGGGTTCTAGGACAAGCAAGGTCAAGACAAAGAAAATGAATTTTCTCAGAGGGCCATGCTGCCCTTAAGCGTGGATGTTGATGACTGGGGAGGAGGGAGGAATGGGTTATAGCAGGTTCCCCAAAGGAGCTCTTTCAAATGCACAAGGCCCCTTCCCTTGTGGCTCTGATAAACTAAACGTCAGGAGGGAGGAGACATTCCTGTGTTAAAGAAACTCCCCTAGTGACTCAACTACATTCTCCTCTCCCTGCTCTGTGTTCAGATTAGCCTATGGACTGTGGCCCTGGGAAGACTCAGCCAACTGGGCCACTGGGACATGCCCAGCATGAGGAGCACCTTGTGGGGCAGTGGCTGGTCCACCTTCAGCCACTTCCTAGCAAACAGTGAGTCAGCACGTTGTGTGCAAAACCAAAACTCGGGCAGCCCGGAGTTTTAAATGTCTTCTTTTTCAACTCTTCCTTTTCATAAAGACTGTATTTGCTAGGCATTGTATGGGGTTGTATTGAGGAAATATATAATACAGAAATATTTTGCTAGCAGTTTTGGTTACCTGAGAAAGGCTACTAGTAATCTCAAAAAACCATTTTCTACCCGCAAATTCAAGAAAACTTTTGCTTATTTTAAAATCTTGTCTTTTACTGGCTGTAAATAAAAACCCAGTAATATGAAAATCTTTCATCTTCTTAACAGAAAATCAATCACCAAAATGAGTTCTGGTAATAAATGGGTCTAAACAGATAGAGGAGCAGGACATAAATTACAATTTGAAAGGTACAGAAATAGAAGCAAATGGGGACGTTTTGTCTGGGAAGTCTGCAGTTAATATGTTATCCATTAATTCGTATCAACATTAACGTTTGACAGCTGTGAGTCAAGCAAGAATTACACGTGCAATCCTGAGGGACCCTACGGGAGCAGCAAAGTCTGACAACCCAGTGGGGCTGTCTTAACGAAACATAAATTATACTCACCCACTTGAAACATTTACTGAAGGGGAAATAAAAATGTAGAAAATCTCAGTTAAATCAATTATTTTTTCTTATACACAGTCTTTCATCTTTCACCAGTTTGTTTACTTGCTAGTTTGGAACTACTGCAATATATGAGCATATTTCACTTACTAGGAGAATCAGAACACATTTGCCCCTAACATTTTTATTTAGTTTTTAGTACCAATGATTTTGTAAATTCAATTTATGAAACTTGAAGTCATATAAAAAAAAAAAACAACAACATCTCAGATAATAAGAAAGCTTTTAAGAAAATTGATGGGGGCATTCTTTCCTGATAATATTCCAAATACATCATAGTCTATTACCTATTGTTATATATATGTTAAATATTTTTTTGCAAAGTGTTAAAAAGTCAACAATGAATTATTCTTATAATGATCACACATTTATTTTCTTTTAATCACAAAAAATAAATCCCTTTAACTCCAGAAAACCATAAGCATCCCATATTTCTAAAATTATTATTGTACTTTTCTATAAAAAATCTTGTATAACACCTGCTAGGTGTAAAATACTAATCATACCTTCGCTGTATGTCCTGGCTTCCCAAAACTGTCTATCATTAATCTCTAACATGCATCCTTTGCTCCAGCTAAATTACAAGGTACCCCTGACCTAAGGTTTCCCACCTCCACTCCATTGATTATTCTGTTCTCCAAATGTGGAATATGGACAATCACATTCACTCATCCTCTGAAATTCATCTGACATCATAATTTTTCCAGGACAAATGTCAAGAATGTCCCCTACTCTCATCATGCACACACATATTTCCAGAGGTCAGAGAATGTATTAGTGTCTCTCTCTAGGATCTCCCAGCATCTTTTGTCTTATGTAATTATTTGTGTATTTATATTATGTTCTCCACAGAATCATCAACCTTATTTATCTTCTCCACAGAATCATCAACATCATACGCTCTTACGGGCAAGAATTGAGTTTTCCCATCTTAGCATCTTCTATAGTGTCTCAAATAATATCAGAGAAATATAACGTAATGAACTATTTTAGAAAATAAAATATTTGAAGGGTATAACACAACTAAGAGCATACTAAATGTAATGAAATGTGTTAAGAAGTGACACATCTTAATGAACCCCGGAGAAAAGAACTCACCCAAAGACTCCAGGCCTGGGATCTGAGTACACAGAGAAGTACCCCATTCAAGTCTAAGAGAGACTCTCAGGCCAGAGAGGCTGGTTTTAATGCCAATGCTACCACAATCTATATGCAACTCCATATAGAGAGTTACTGGGACTTTATTTCCTCCTATATTAAACAGGGATATGGATGTCTGCTTACAAGGGTGTGAAAATTATATGAGATCACTAAGTAGTGTACCTAGATGTGTTCTCTCCCTTATGTAACATGGGACTCCATGAACAAGGGTCCTCTAATAGCTAAAGTCAGGCAATAATGGTGACTGCACCACTCAACCACAGTCTCTGCTGAGAGACATCCACCCACCTTCTCATTAACTTCTTTCTACTAATATTTAAATCAGGAAAATACTAATTTCTTTCCCTATTCTGCTCAATTCCTCTTCATTTGGATTCTGGAGAGGCTTATGTGGCTGAATAAGAGAATCATTTTCAAGGGAAGAGCTGAAGTTCTGCAAGGAAATGTGCTGGTGATACCATTTTGTGGGGTACAGACCACTGGGAAGACACAGTTGTCAGGCCAGAGATGGGACTTGAAATCACACCATACAAGGAGAAGGGAGGAGATGGGGGTGCTGGCCTGTAAGGAGAGGTGGTGAGGGACCAGAGATAGCTCGTGTGCAGCGAAAGACAGACAAGGTTTGTGTGGCTCCCTGGAATAAAACTAGGATACCTGAATGAAGTTCCAAGACAATAGATTCTGTTTGGTGCACATGAAGACTTGTTTTTGACTGTTTGGTCTGTCCAAAGACAGAGTGAGCTGCCTCATGGGCAGGGCTGTTAGTCTGATTAGAGACCATTATTAGGACTTACTCTCAACTTGATATCCAGTAAACCTATGAAATCTCCAGGATTTGTGTCTGGTGCTACACAAGACTCTAGAGCAAACAGGGCTATAGCAAATAGGGCCAATTATTTTACATAATCAGGTTTTGTGGTGTATTTATTATAAAGTACCTAAGAATACTTCATTAAAATAAATACCTTCTTTGACGTCCTATCTCCTGTCTCCCTCCAGCCACCCTCCTTTTCCCTACTCTTGTACTGAAACATTGTCCCAAGGAATTTCTAATATATCAACATCCACTTTCTGTTCCTTGGTACCTCTTGAGCCTACTCCCATCAGACTTTTATCTTCACAATTTCATGAAAACACTCTTGTGAATACCACACCTCCACCTTACCAAATCCCAATCTTAATTCTTAGGTCCCGTGTTACATCGCTACTTATGTTCTTATTTTTCAAACTCTCTTCACTTGGATTCTAAATTATCATCTTATCTGTTTTTTATTTTTCTCTCACCCTCCTTTTCAGTCTCCATTGATGTGTCCTCTCCTTTGGCTGAACTGAAAATATTGGGGAGCATCAGGGGAGCAATGATCACTTCCTTCTCAATTGACAATCTTCCTTGAGGAGATCTCACCTAGCTAAATGCCATCTATTTGCTCTGTATCACAAACACTGATTCCCAGTCTTGATTTCTCCCCTGAGCTCCAGCCTATTGGATAAAACTGCTTCTCAACATTTCTTAACTGGATGTCTCGTAACATGTCAATGTGAACATTTCTAAGGCACATCACTTGGTTCCACACCTCATCCACTAGCCCCAAACATATTGGCCAAATCTGTCCCACCAAGCAATATGCTTGTTGTTTATGTGGCCTGGAATGTCCTCCCCCATTTCAAGGCTCCATCCTTCTTGTTCTCGTTTCTGATCAATGTGAACTCTTTACAACCCTATCTCAAAGATTATTGTAAAAGTTTATTAAATACTTAGGGAGTGAATAAATGAGCAACTGCTGATTGCTTTTCATCATAATACTTAAAAACACTCACAAGCTATTCCAAACCATCTTGCCAGAAACTATATATGCTTTCCCGAATTTGGAAACACTGGAACAGAAAATCTGTTAACTGAGCTGTTGCGGGAAAATGTACTTGGCTCTACATCTGCCCCTAGTGGGAATTCTGGAAACTTTATAAAGGGGGTATGATAGGAATAGTTAATCCAGAATTCATGCTCCTAAAGCATGAGACTTCAAGACCACGTACAGTTGCCTCACCTATGTCACTATGGGGCCCATAACCTCTACACTTTCATCCAGTTCTAAAATTCTATGCTTTTATGTGTCAATAGCCTACATACCTTGAATAAATGTTGGGGACTTGTATACAAGAGTGAGAAGACAGGCTGAGCTGGCTGCTCAAAGCAAGGTCATCACGGCTGGAGGGCTGAGGCAGGTCAAACAGCTTCTCCACATCCCTTGTTACCCACATCCCACCTCCCCCAAAAGGATGCAGCTGGAGCAGAGGATAATTTTTAAAAAGAAGAAAAAGTACCCCTCTGATCTTTCTTCCCTGACTGGAACTACTTTAACGGAGAATCAATGATCAATATATATCTACTTTAGAATGTAATGGTTCTAGTTTCAACTTAATTCTCCCTCAAGTACTCTTACTTCTTTAAGCTTTCTGCTTAACTGTTTAGTTGTGCTCAAGCAAAGTGAAGGGGAAGAGTCCAGGAAGCATGAGTTTTATAGGTTTATTTATATCATCTTTAAAATTAATTGAGAAGAGACCTTCCTCCTTATTATCTTCACTTCCTGTTGAATTTGACAGCCTTAAGTAAATTAGGCAGAAAAAAGCTGTGTGACTTCTGCACCAGGAAGGTAAGTGTTGTCATACAGAAGTGGGTTCATAATAATAATAAAAAAATAGTGTAATAATTAATAAATAATAATACAAGAATAAACTGTGTTGCATACTCACAGCTACAAACCTGCTTTTGCCCAACTCTGTTTATATGTCCAAGAAAAATGTGGATGTCAAATTGGTAAAGTTCATTCAATAAAACTACTCTTAACATATTAAAATCTTTAAAGACCCGGATTATATTTCTTCAATTGAATGTGAAATGGTGGATTTCATTTTTATGCACTGTTCTGGGATTTTTAAAGAAAATCCGATAGACATTTGAGATTTAAGCAATGTGTTATTTTATGAAGCAAAGATAGGCAAATTTATCTTTAAACATCAAAAAGACATGCATCTTACTGTAACTAAAACTCCCGAAAGCATTTTCCTCTCTGTCTTAGACTTTCTACCTAGTGAACTTCATATGCTTCAGCAAATGCAAGGTAAATACCTGTTGAATTGGTTTAATTCAGTAGCCTGCTCTAAGAATCCAAGAGCATAAACTCCAGAAACCATATTAACTCTTAACCCAATTGTAGAATAAATTTCTAATGATAAATTAGCCAACTTGAGAAAGTTTTTTTTTATTGTAACAATTATGAATATATTCATAAGGAATAAAATCAAAATGCATGTTTGAATATGTAGTATACATTATAGTCTAATGGAAAGTTTTCCTCCTTTAAAAAAAGTCACTTCTTCTTTTATAGTCCCTTTGATAACCATGGTATTGAGTACCATTTACTTATGATATAATGATGATTCTTTTACATGTATGTTTTCTCTGTGTTTTTTTCTAAAATGAGGAATTGGCCCATGAGCTCCCTCTAATTTAGTAGCAGAATCACTGAGTTGATGAAGTGATAATAAATGTACTCCTCTTTTATTACAACTAAACAAGAGAGAGGAAATACTTCCTGGGGCTTAGCGAGGAAAAAGCTCTTGTTTGGAAGTTCAGAGTGAAAAAAAATGGATACATTAAAATATTAGAACCATTCTTCCTTAAATAATTTAATTACTAAAATTACACTTAAGCGTAGGCAGCTAGGAGTTAGAGAAAAAGAAGGGAGCTAGGCTGGCTGTTACATCCAATCAGACTTAAGCCTGAAAATTCCTGCTTTGGATGCCCCAGAGAACCCAGAGAACAGCCAAATCCCCCACAAGGGGATTAACAACCCTCCATCTCTCTGCATAGGGAGGAAGGGCTGTCTTTCCATCTCCTGGGGGTGGAGGGGACAACTGGCCCACTTGGCTGGATTGTGAGTGTGAGGAATAGACAATAAAAGGGAAAGTTCATTGCTAGGCACACCTGCAGTAGAAATGACTAGGATGCAGGGGCAGAGAAGCTAACGCTGGGAGAAACCAAATAGTGACCTACAGGGCCAGAATCTAGTCTGGAAAACCTGGGGGAAAGACCAGATTGGTTAGGGGAGGGCCCAGCACAAGCTAGGGAAGAATTAGGAAAGAGACTGGGTAGTCTGAAAGGAAGCCCGTGGTGATATAATCAAAGCTTAACAAAGGCCCATCTTGGCAGCACATGTTCTGTTGCTGGCCCATTCATTCGCACGTTCTCTCTCTGTAGCAGCCATGTGGATCTGGCAGCGGCCCAGGCCCGAGCATGGCCTGAAGCATGGACCCAAGTGCAGCCTTGGCCCAGATGTGCAGAGGGGAAAATGAGACAGAGAAGTTCTGCATCTCTGGGCCCTGGTCCCCCTGGGACCGGTGAGGACAAGTGTGGGGCTTATTCCACAATGAGACAGAGCTGGGCCATCCATCTGGTCTTGGAAAAGACACTGGGCACCTGGGACCAGTCCTTCGTTTTTCCCCTGAATAAATCTTACCACTACACCTTATCCTCCTCCGTTTTGGTCCCCAAAATGCTTTCCTCATAACACTGTGTTAGAACCTTACACCTATGATCAACAATATGGGTCAATTTTTCACCAACTCAGTGATTTGTTAGCAATGTCTCCTTAAAATAAATACAGTTTCAGCTTCAGGATTTTCAAAATAGCATGGCATACTCTTAGTTTGGACATGATATAGTTTTGATTTGTAAGATTTTTAAAAAGCTTACCATAGGTAGAGAACAAGAGGAAAGACAATGCAGCAATTATTAATCACTATTGATAGCTATGTTAATGGTTTCTTAGAGTCTAGGTAAATCTTCTCTCCTTGTGCAGAAAGAGAATCCAGTAGACTGAGCATCATTTGGTCTATTTCAGATAGATAATATTTTGGCCAACAAGAGCATTTTATGACATAATTAACAGCATTAGTTTTCATCTAGCTGGTCTCTATTAACCCAGATGTTTTGCTGCTCTTCATCTGTGTCACAGAAAAGAGCAGAATAATTAGTAATTTCAAGTGATGTCATTCTCTTTTGTGAAACATCAGAGGGCTCTTCTGTGTCTTCTAATATATTCAAAAAATAAAATGAGCCAAACATAGGGATGTGATTTTCAGCCTTCATATGGGATTTATACATAAGCAGTGCAGAAAAATGTAACATTTCTTTAATAATTTCAATAGTAAAAGTTCACCAGAAAAAAAATGTCATTCTGAATTTATTTCAAGCACTAAGTCCAAGCCCTTACAAGTCTCTCAGATTGTCATAAATTTTAGACTGGAGAACTCACTGGCTAATAAATGCTTTACAAGCCTGCCAAAGAAATCACCACTGTGGGTTGTTCTAATACAAGCTTGGAATACAGAGGAAGATTTTTTTAATCCTATTTGGATCTTCTTATCTGATGGCATTAAGGTACCACACATAGAGACTTTCCAGAATTCCTCCCACTTCCTTCTGACAGACTGAGCAATCCTCAGAATGCAATAAGTGACACTTTCAGGTTAAAGAACTGGAAAAAAAAAAGATTCCTAAAGGAATAAATCATGGAATCATGGAGGATTTTTTATTAAATTAAATATAAAAATAATGGATTTTATTTAAATGAACTCTTCTTGGAAGCTCTAGATATTTTAATAAACCATCAGACATTTGAGGTTTCAGCAAAATGGTGCTTTCCTATTAAGCAGATGGAGGAAAATTTATTTTTAAACATCAGGTTGACATGTATCATGCATCTTAGAATTAATGCTCTGGCCATTATCTACCATGACCAGACACATCAGTGTTTTTATCTTCAGCTGCAGATAAAAATGAATAAACTGTAAAAAGTTTCATGAAGCTTGGTCAATTTCTTTGGAAAGAATTCCATTGGTGAGAAAACCATTGACCATAAAACTGAGGATTATATAACTAAATCTCTACTATTTGTCTATGGTGAAAATTAAAATTCACTGGGCATGTTCGCCTAAGTCAATGTATTCAGAGATATTTTATTTACATGATTATCTCTTTTACTATGTGCTTATGTTAAAAAACTGAAGGCAAGCATTACATTGTGTATGTGTCCTATAGCGTAGATCACACATAAACTCTCTAATAAGGTACTCTAGTAAGTACAGTAGATGAGTATTAAAAACATGGAATGATATCTCATAGGTAAAAAAGGAGGAAAAAGTGAGTGGAGACACAAGAACTACCTGAATGATAAAAAGTACTAGTTGAATCAAACCCTGAAGGAATATGGGACTTGAAAAGATTCAGCAATTTATTTTAATGGCAGCAAAAGTCCAGTGATATGATCCAAGGCTGACCAACATATTAAACATAGCAGTAGTTGACAAGCCCTGAAACTTCGCATCTAGTACCAAAGATGAACAGTTTAACCATAAGAGAATAATTTGATTTAGCAAACAAAAGCAGAAAAACTTTAGAAGAGGTGACAACATAAGACAACAGATGGTGAAACAAGAAACAGCTGTCACTACTTAGGTAAGAAGGAATTGATAATCCAAGCAAATCTCACCTTCGCGTAGCTTCCTTTTAGACCCAGGAGTATAAGTCACCATCCAGGCAATAGGTTTTATTTAAATGGCTAGTACATGGTGATAATTATGGTAAAAAATGTTTCTTAATTAAAAAAAGAAAAGAAAAGAAAGAAACAATCAAAAATGTCTTGCATGTCTCCTTTATCTTATATGGACAATTGGATCCAGAATTTTAGGATGACTCATGGTCAGGTGAAAGTTATGGTAACTTTCCTTCCCTATAGTAGAGATGTTTGCTGGCAGATAATTCAAAAGAGAAATAAGTGTTTCTGCTGCAAACCTGCCTCTGTATTTTTCTCCTAAATAATGATACTCTTTGAGCTCCATCTCCTAGGATCAGTTTTCTTTCTTCTTGGCTCTGCCTCAGGCAATCTCAATCCTCCTTCATGTTCAGAGAAATGGAGAGATAAGAAGGAGCTGGAATTGTTGGAGGAACATTTTCCTCTAGAGGGCTCTTCACTTCATGAAGAAAAATGTCTAATCTGTACAGCTCTCAGAAATTCTGAATACAAATTTATGCACTGCAAAAATTTAAAAACTCTTACACAGAGTTATGGTAAAAATAGTCTTTCGGTAAGGATCTTAAACACCCTGTGAGGGTATAAACAAGTAGTTTTGCTTGACAGAAACTATACTATGATTCTTCTCGTGGATTTACAATCTTATAGTTATCAGCCTACAATAAGATAATTTGGGAAGATCACCTTCCAAATCTAGAAGACATCAAAGACACCTTGGAATGAGAATGACATTGTTGGTCTGAGGTGGTCAAAGGCAAGGGAGCCTTGTTCATTCACCTGACTACAGGGCCTATTCTGATGATTTACACTAGAGCAGGGACAGTGGTAGAAGTTCAACAGGGAGTTAAATGCCTAAACAAGGACAAGCATTTGCTGTCATCTAGAGACAGGATTTATGAATGATGGTGCCACTCGCCCAAACCATGGAAAATAGTAGAACTAGCTAGGCACAGAGTTAACTGAAGAAACTGGATCTTCATCCATAACCACATATTAATCAATGCATTTTAGACAAATCAAAGAAGAGGCAGCCATAGATTAATTAGGGTAGCTTTTCAACGACCAATGTCATTGAGACCTCTGGTAGGGACAAATGAAGCAAGTAGAAGACAACTGCCTCAGCCAGATGACAAAACTACAGCAGGATAAGGATGTAAATACTTTCCTTTCCAGGAGGACAAAGGTTCCAGGCAGGATACAGCCCAGCTGAATGGCAACCACCACAAAAATCAAGTTCAGACCATGGGCAGAGGGGCCCTTTGGGCACCCATAAGAAAGATTAGAAATCATAATCTGACATGAATTGACTTAGCAATAGTTCCAGTAGGAAAGCAATTTAAACAGTATGAGAGAAATGGTTCATATGATGAGATCTAAGCATTAGGTAATGTGAAAATAACCTAAAACGTGAGTGGAAGTGGGTATCTATCTGTTCCTTACTGATTGCATACCTGGCCTCATTACAATCAGTCACAGGCTGTGCTTTGGAAATTTATCTCCAAATAAATTTTGGAAATTTAATGTTCACTTTCGTTTTCTCTACCCAGATGCTCCTTGTCCTGGATTATCTTGCCCCTCAATTCCCACCCATTTTGGTGGAGTGATTATACTCTTTCAATAGATGCCAGAACTAGCACTCAACAGCTTAGAGATAAAAAACTTAGTGGATCTTCCTTCCCACTCTCTACTCCTCCACCATCCTAATTCCTTCAACCTTCAATGTGAGTAAACTTAGATAAACCTGCTCTAAGTGAAGAATGAAGGCAATGTTAATTAGTACCTTCCACCAGCCTAAATTACTCACTTCCTCATTTAAAAACAGCATCGGGTTGTATGTATTTTTGTTCTTTTAGATCCTTTCTGGAAAAACTAGAGTAGAAATAAAGATTTCTTGTGATCTGAAACCAGACCCAAAACCGTTTTATTTTTCATTAATACCTGTCAAGTTTTAGGGAGGGAGGGCAGGGGAGACTGAGTCCTACTGGAAGAGCTAACTTAGCAGGACAGGCACCCCCTTTGTGGCCACTAACCACAAGCCGAGCAATGAAGAAACCAGGAGTAAATATGAGACAGGTCAGAAAGAAGATGCAGCAGCAGGGGCCAGCCAGGGAAGAGGATCTGTGTTTCAGACTAAAGTAACTATGACGTGGGTGAAATGATCATGGCCAGGAACATGAGGCAAGATCTTAGCATCTTGGCCCTTCTTATTTTCATGACTTCTCACTCCCACTCACAGCATAACAATGAGAGCTGAGACAGTTGTCCGGGTGATTCAAGAAAAAGGAAAATAAAACTCAATTGCTTATATATTACATTGCAGTTGGAGATATTTTTTTGGCTTGCCTCCTTATCTCAATGTTCCATCCTGCAATCCAAGAACCAAATTCAGCTTCATTAGAACACAAGGTGTTTGGCAAAACTGTTGGTGTCATTTTAAATGAAATGCTACTGATTTTGCCTTTAGCCTCATGGGAATCCATCTGATCAAAGGAAAAGAGGCATCTGCTCCTGACTTAAAATCTCCTCTCCTCATTTCCTAAGTTCCCTTTCAAGTCCGATGTGGATGCCAGGAGACTTCCATTTCTCTTCCCAGGTTAGCTAGTTGAAACATACGTGAAGGAAAGGTCTGGGGATGTTCTGTGAAAATATTCCATAAAAATGGGAAATTCATACTAACTTGGAAGGATATCTACCAAAATAATATATATCTCTCTATCATCTATCTATCTGTCATCTGTTTATATAGTAGTATTGAAGAGATTATCAATTTGTACACTTTTATATCTTGTTTGAATTGTTAGAAACATTATTTAGATCTGAGAAAATTTAGTTACTTAAATGTGGGGGGAAATGTAGAAAGCTATATAATATGTTTTTGTTTAATTTCACTGATAGGATATTAAAAACAATCACTGGAATTTTGAAAATGATTTTTTCTTAAAATACAGAAAGCTTACTTCTTTTCCATTTGAACTTAGTTCTTTTAGCCCATGTGGGTAAAAAAGCAATACTTCAATCTCTACATGTCCTAGGCACCATATTTTCTATGTTAAATTATTACATAGATAACTAGCAATGAAGAAATAAAGAAATGGACTCATGTTTCCTCCCTTAAACCAGAAACAAAAGCTACATGGGACTTCAAAGTGCTGATTGTCCTTAAAATGCAAAGGGAGTGTCTAATGTTCTGCTGCAAGGATCTGACTCCCATTAGAAGCTATTTTGGATAACAGGAAATAGTTTTCTTTATCAAATATCTAAAAGCTCATAGTAACATGTAGCTATTTACAAAGCAACTCTGCCAAGGAGAAATGCATTCAGCGCTCTGCCCAATGGTCTGCATTTAAAGCTGGCTCAACATTGCTCTTCAGAAACTACTTTTGAGGCATCAATAACTGAGCCAATGAAAATCAAATATAGATTGAAATTACACATATCTTTCAAGGCTTTTTTTATATTTTGGAACACAGAAACAATTTTATTTTTCTAAATACAGATGTTTCAAGAAAATTTTATAGTTGTGACTAAGTCTTGGGGATTTGACTAATTTAAAACAGTTTTTAAAAATTATTTTTAGAGTTGTATATGTTCATTAGAGTAATGCTTGGTTTTAAATAAAATTAGCCAAGTATGCTATTCAACTAGTCCACACCTTCCCCAAACTAAAGTTAAAACATAAAGTTCAGAAAAGTAGTAATTAACAATTACTATTCCTAGACATCTTGGACTTGGAACAAAGGCCAAGTTTCTCTACCATGATGAAAAATAGGTTAACATTACAACTCTGTACGTAAATGCACCATGGATACACTGTAGGGAAAGAAGTGAGCATCCTTCAACCTGCCATCTTTATAGTCTGTGGCTTGGTAATGCTTAAAGAGAAGGAGCCAAGGGTAGCTGCCTACAATCTAAGGGCCCATCTGGAGTGTGACCATTGGAGGAGCTAGCTCATTGGCAGTTCGGTCAGAATGTGGCCTAGGTCCCGAGACCTGGCATGGAATTCATGTGCAGAAGGGATAGTGGCCAAGCCAGAGCACAGGTGCAGAAGTTATCATCGAGGCTCCTGGGGCTGTCTCTCTGTCCTTAGCCCTGGGGGAACCTCAACCAACTTCCAAAGCACCCTCAGCCCCCTGTGCAGGGTGACTCATTGCAAAATTCTTGAATCATGGCTCCAACTTGGTCACTGGCTTTGAAGTCCCTGAAAGGCCAGGACATGAGGGGCAGTTTCAGAGTTAGCTCCTTTATGTTTAACACAATTATCTGGAACATCAGAGGTGATCAATTTATGTGAGTTGTCGAAATAGAAGACTGACTGAATTGCCACCTGTTACCACAGTTCACAAGCAAAAGATCACACAAATGCAAAGAAGCTAATGATCTGCATGGAAAAGTTTTTTTTTTTTTTTTTTTTAAAAAAAGCATCCTTGGAAAGAGCATGATATTTTAAGCTATAGCATACTAGCTAATATTTGCTAAGTCAAGTGACTATAGCAATACCTAGAAAGAAAGTTTTGCAACACCACGGAAGCAGTTAAAATGGGAAGTGATACACTAAAGCTCTCCTTCTCCTTCTCTCTCTCTCATCTGTATATCTCTATATCTCTCTTCAAAGGCACACTGTGAGAAAGGTACATTTACAAACCTAATATTCACTCGACAAATATTTAGTGAACATTTACCACATTTTGCTAAGTTGAAAAAAGACATTGGGAAATTCTGGTCAAGATGGTGGCATAGGCAGACATGGCTTACCTCTTCTCACAACCACATCAAAATCACAATTAAAATATAGAACAGCCATCACTCAGAATCATCAGAAATTGAGTTGAATGGAAGTCTGAAAACTACAGAATTAAAGAAACCACATCCATTCAGACTGGTAGGAGGAGTGCAGATGTGGAACGGGTTGGTCCCAAATCCATGAGTGGTGGATAAAATTTCATGAGGGATATCATGGGAACAAGGAGTCCCAGCCCCATACCAGGCCTCCAGCCCAGGATTCTAGTACCAGGAAGATAAGTCCCCAGATCTTCTGGCTACAAAAATCAGTGGGTATTGTGTCAGTGGAAGAAACTGCTGGAACCCCAAGCAATTTCTCTTCCAGAACCCACACACAGACTCACCTACTCAGACTCCCCCTGAGCTCCAGCCCCGGGGCAGCAACTTAAAAGGCATCCGTGGTATACGGGGAGAAATTGAAGTGTCTGGCATCACGGCATGCATAGACCATTGTCCCTTTTCTAAACCCTCACTCCACAGAGCCAGTAAGCTGGTGTCACACCTGACATTCTATTAACCTGGCTAATGTTCTTTGACCTGTCTTAGGGATGCCCAGGTATTCTGCCCCACCCAGCTTACAGACCCACCCAAACTGCTTTTCCATATGAATGCTGCTGCTCTAGGCTCCTGCTTCACAACTTCTGAAATCCTATCAAACAAGCAACAGCTGGCTTCATTCCGTTCCAGGCCCGGCACTAGCAGCAACCAGCCTAGAGTCACAGCTTGGCTTCTCCTAGAAATTTCCAAGCCCAGCACAAGTAGCAGCATCTCAGATTGCTTTATAGCTCAGACAGGGTGCCCCAGAAAAAACACAGGGAGGGGGTGACTTGGTCTGTACCACCCAGGAAATTCCAGGACCCGTGCACCCACTGGACAGCTACAGACCACCTTAGATAGAGCACCACTGCCTTGTTTCTGCACAGCTGATACTCCACGAAGGGCAAAGGTTGGTGGTCAGTGGTCACAGCCAGTCCTTACACGTTGACTGACCTGGGTAAGTCCCTTCCATTGATCTGCCAGAAGTAACCAAGGCTCAACTACAAGAGGAGGGTGTACCCATCCCACATGAAAGGTGCACCTTGAGTACCCAGCTTGGGTGATAGGGGAGGCTGTGCCTCTGGACCCTACTGGACGCCTACTACACTAGGCAAACTATCAAGACACAGAGTCAAAGAAGCTCTATCTAATATGTAGAAAGAAACAAAGGGAGGCTGCCAAAATAAGGAGAGTAAAAAACACGGCCCAAATAAAAGAATAGATCAAAACTCCAGAAAAAGAGCTAAATGAAATGGAGATAAGCAATCTACCAGATGCAAGATTCAAAACACTGGTTATAAGGAGTTTTAGGGAACTTAGTGAAGACCTCAGCAGCATAAAAAAATTCTGTCAAAAGTGAAGGGCACAGTAATGGAAAAAAGAACAATTCCCAGGGAAACAACAGTAGAGGGGATGAAGCCAACAATTAAATCAATGATTTGGAACATAAGTAACAACAAAAAAAAATCAATCAGAACAACAACAAAGAAAAATAAAAAAATTAGGATAATATAAGCAGCCTATAGGACAGCTTCAAAAGGTCCAACATTTGCATCATAGGAATGCCAGAAGAAGAAACGAATAAGCGAGATATTGGAAATCTATTTGAAAAAAAATAATGAAAGAAAATTTCCTTAATTTGGTAAAGGAAATAGACACGCAAGTCCAGGAAGCATAGAAAGTCCCAAACAAGATGGATGCAAAGAAGTCCACTCCTGGATACATAATTAAAATGCCAAAGGTTAAAGATAAAGAGGGAATCTTAAAAGCAGCAAGAGAAAAGCAATTAGCTATTTATGTCAGTTGATTTCTCAAAAGAAATTTTACAGGCTAAAAGGGATTGGCAAGAAATATTCAAAGTCATGAAAAGGAAGGACCTAAAGCCAAGATTGCTCTACCCAGCAATGCTATCATTAAGAACTAAAGGTCAGATAAAGAGCTTCCTGGAAAAAAAAAAACAAAAACTAAAAGTTTATCATCAACAAACCATTATTATATGAAATGTTAAAGGGACTTGTTTAGGAAAAAGAAGATCAAAACTATGAACAATAAAATGGCAGAAAATGCATATCTATCAACAACTGAATATAAAAAACAAACTGAGCAAACAAGGACAGAGACAGATTCTTGGGTACAGAGATGGTTTTGATGGTTGTCAGAAGGGAGGAGGCGGTGGGGGAGAACAGGTGAAGAGGTGAGGGGATTAAGTACAAACAGGTAGTTACAGAATAGCCACAGGGATGTCAAGTACATACAGAATAGGAAACAGAACAGCCAAAGAACTTATGCACATGACCAATGGACATGAACAACAGGGTGTTGCCTAAGTTGGGCAAAGGTGGAAAAATCAGGACAACTGTAATAGCATATTTAATAAAACATAATTTTAAAAAACATTGGTATGCCCCAGTAGCTCCAATTATTTGTAATAAGTGCTCTAATTAGGGGTAAATACAAAGTGCATCATTTTATATAAATTAAGCACACACTAAGTATCAACTTGTTTTTCAACTTAGAATAGAGCTAATAAGGGAATGCTTATTAATGAGTCATATAATTTTACCATGAGGAAAAAATTGCATAAATTTTTGTTCATTCTGAAGAGAATCAGATAATCTAAATTTTAGTTTTATTTTGTCTTAATTAAATGTATGACCATGTACAAGTCACTTAATGTTTAATCATTTTTCTCAGTTATTCATTTTTAAAAATCATAGTTACGCAAGTTGATCTTTTAAGAACTTTTTCCTCAAAAACTATGGGGGGGGGTCCTTTAAGTTTTTCAAAATATTTATATTTTAATCACTAAATGTCACCTAGGAAATCTAAAAATTGCAGATATTTTTATAGGTAGTGTTGAAGAGCCGAAGTTGTCTTTTTTATATAGCCAGTTTCCAAATATTTAAATATATTTAGTGAAGTTTTATATTACCATTGCTATCATCATATTAAACTTATACAAGTATCTTCAAGACTCAATATCATGAAACTATTGTTTTTAAAAGTACAAACTATCAGCCCTGGCTGGTGTGGCTTAGTGGATTGAGTACCAGCCTGTGAACCCAAGTGTCACTGGTTCAATTCCCAGTCAGGGCACATCACCAGGTTGCAAGCCAGGTCTCCAGCTGGAGGCAGGTGAAAGGCAACCGTACATTGATGTTTCCCTCCCTTTCTTTCTCCCTCCATCCCTTCTCCTCTCTCTAAAACTAATGAATAAAATCTTTTAAAAAATAAATAAAAGTACAAACTATCAAAAGGGGAAAATATATAAAGCTTTAAAATATATCAAAAATAACATTCCTTCGTTGTTTTTCTGATTATTATGATGTAGTGAAAGTGTTTATTTTGAAAAGGAGGTTTTTATCACAAGTTAAGACACATCTATTTCATAAAAAAGACTTCTTAAAACCAGATACAAAGCATTCAAGAGTGCTATTTATATACATTTCCAGTCTTATTTAAGCATGCATGCTTTATATGAATTTATTAACTCTATTAATTATACACAGTTGTCTACCTGCTATTTTATAATTATGTAAATTAATAACTATCAGCATTTGAATGCAAAATGATGTCAGAATATCTGATTCTTATTGTATGAAACCCAGGAGCTTGGCAATGCATTCAGAACTAATAGTTTTCACATCTTTTGACTTGCAAACACAAAAGCAATGCACTCTTTAGGGATTTTTCAAAACTTCACTGAATAAAATAATGTCAAAAAATGTTTTCCACTAAATCTTTTTGTATGCTGAGCATCCTATTTCTTTCAAATTTGACTATAATGCTACTAATTGTAGGGACAGAGGAATTAAAGGGATATAATCAGCATAAATATATCCAGGAATAAGGAAAGTATTTGCTAATTTCTCATCATGATTATTCAGTATGACCCAAATGTTTTTGGGTAGAGAACTAGAAATCAACTAATGAATATTCACAATGTTCTCTTTCTTTTTTGATAAAATGAATGGTCAAGCTTCAATTTACTAAGTGGCCATGACTTCTTTTTTATGCTAAGTTATTTCTGAACCCAGAAGAATAAGGTGGCATATTATGGAAAGTGTCCCAGGCCCCCAGTGTGCTGAACTCACAGTGGACTAACAGCTTCCAGGCTCAAGGGCTAGCTTCATGCTCTGCTCAAGGGAGTGTTGAGTTGGGGATGAGAGAGGTCCTTCCTCTTGCATGCCTTCTACACAATATTGATTCCAGGTACAATTTTGAAATAACTATGGGTTCTCTTAGGTGTTTAGCTTCTTCTCTCCATCATTCCCCACCTCTTAATTTCTCTTTTGTGATGGCCACAAAGTCCTCAGGGTCCCAAGTGCTCCAAAGTCTCAGCTCCTACCAGTGTTGTCTTTTCAACTCAGAACAGAGCTAAAAGTTATGACTCGAGTATCACACACGACTCTCCCCTCAGGCCTCACACATAGCTTGATGCTCTTCTGCATGTTAATTATTTATATTCTTAATAATTATTAAACAAGGGGCCCATATTTTCATTTTGTGGTTGGCCCAGAAAATTATGTAGCCAATCTTGCCTCTTATCCATAATTATTCACAGATCATTAGCAAATACACAAAAGAATAACCTAAAAGGAATATGCACTAATGGATGAATGTTCAGTTACCCCTCAATTCTTTCAGAGACTGTAGTTCCTCAATCTACTTATGAACTTGACTTTTCACTTCCCTGCATTAGAACTTTATTTCATCTGCAGAATAAGAACATTAACTTATGAACTATAATTCCCCTCCCATGCTAAACAACTATGGAAAACTAAGGACCTGGGTTTTTAAGAATAAGGTGTTTTGAACTCAGGCAGAACAAAGGGTTACATGAAAATAATTTAGACCCTTAAATAGTCTGCTACTTTGATCAACTCACTTAATTACAACTACATATTTTTGTGAAAACATAATTTATTCATTCATAATTTATTCACAAACATACATTTACCCATCATCATATCTACCACTCAGTTTATAAATTCCTTGTTATTTATCATTTCACACTAGTAGACAACAACCCCAGAAGGATAGCAACTCCATAAATAAACCATGTTTACATCTGTAGTCAGAGAATTTGGACACAGATGCTCAAAAAATCTTTGTTAAGTGTAAGAATACACAACTCAATGAACTGAGTACCTAGTAAATGTCAGTTTTTGTTCAGTCAGTATTGGATATCCAAAGCTGAATAAGACAAGAACTCTATCCTCAAGATTCGAATATTCTAATAGGACACATAGGGGAAAAGAGAAGATTACAGACTAATGTAATCATTATTTGAATAGAAGCACGTTGAAATAGAATGCAAAAAAAGGATTCTTTCACTTTGGCTGGTGGTACTGGAAAAAAAGCCTGGGGAGAACCCAGGTAAATAAAACAGAGGCAGGAATGGAAGTGAGATCCAAGTTACATTAAAGGGAACTAAAAGTAGTTCAGGGTTATTGGAACGCCATAATGTAGGAAGAGTGGTCAGAAAGGAAGGTTAATAGGAGGGAGATAATAAAAATCCTTTTTGCATAATGAGTTTATCTTGAAGGTTGGGATGAGTCATTTTAACAGGAAAAGGGACAGTGGGAGTTGTACTTGGAAAAGCTCCCTCTTGTTACATTATTAAGGGTATAGTCTAGTTTTAACTCCTGGGTTTCTGGGTAAAATTTCCATATTTTTCTAGCCAATATTGAAGCAAAAAATACATTAACCACAAATAAATAAAATGAGATAATCTGTGAGAAACTCTCAGAAAAGTAAAGGAGCTGAAAATGAGCTATGAATGTGTAATTTGTATATTTCTTGGCAAAATGAACTTATAGCTCATAAAACAGTAGCACATCAACAACCGAAACAAATCCACAAAGTAAGTTCTGGGAATCACAAAATTCTTCCCAAATCAATAAATAAGTCAATTATATAAGGAAGAATAAGCAGATAAAAGGGATTCAAAGTGTCACATGACAAAGGCAGAAAAAAATAGTGTCATGTGAATAATGCTGGTGACATGTGGAGAAAGGAAACAAAAGAATGGAGTACAATTGTATAATTCAGGGTAAATATATTTTTTGAAACATGGGTGGAGACCAGTGTTTACTAAACATGAAAGATTAATATCAGTAAAGGAAGGAATTGTTTGTTTTCAATCCAGGAGGTCATTGTAACAATTAAAAAAAAAGTAAGAACATAAGTTACCATAGAAACCATTTTAGAAATACTGAAGCAAACTTCACAAGGAATTCAAAATCTTATATAAATCATTTGATCTTGACCCTGTTTGAGGCAGTAGTCAATTTCTTTTCCTCCCAGATATTACAATTCATTTATTTGAGTAGAAACAAACAGAATATATGCAAAGCTGCATATATTCTTACATAATTATTTAAATCAGTACATCATTAACTAAATACCTATGATTAATAAGTGCTTAATTAAATTATACAACATCATACAAAAATCAGGAACTACGTACCTAGGGTTAAGTGCCACGCAAAAAAGATGTGTCAATATTCTCAACATCCCCCGTTACAGAGAAAATAAATGATATAAACCTGGAATGTGAATTAGTTTTCTAAGGTTCTTAAGATATTTGAGGAATTTACCACATGAAGTTTAAAGTCCAGTATTTATTTTCCCGTTTCAGGTATCTCTCACCCCAAATTACACATTAATGGAACTCTGAAGTTCATGGGCAACTACAGAGGCTAACCCAAGGCCCCAGGTCTGAGCCAACACAGGCAGGATTAAATAGCTACCGGCCCAGTTAAAGATTTTCTTAAATGCAAATGCAGTTTTCTGTTATAGTACTTTTGAGAAGGGTCCCATCACAGTCTTGATGATGAGGAAATCTCTGAGTCCTCACAATATTTGGGATATCCTAATAACTATCACCTCATACTTCCCATTTTCTTTTCTAGAAACTGTCTTAGCAAAGCCAGGTAAATAAAGACCAAAGCAATGAAAATAGATGACACTAACTCCATAAAGATGTTCTCCAAAACACAAGAGAAATGCCATTAGTTTGATTATGTGTAAAGAATCTAGAAAAATAACGTTAAGGGGTGCAGTGAAGACTTATGAAGGAAAAAGGTGCCGGAGGAATGAAGGCACTGAGATTCAACAGTCTCATGCAAGTGTCCAAGACGATGTCAATGAATGACAGCACCATTCTCATGAGAACCATGGGTCATTTCACAGGGAGGGGCCCGAGCACCACAAGAACTGGGACTTAATCAGATCTGAGTGAGAGACCTCTTATACTTCAGATACATCTTTTATTAGGCTTACAGAAAATACAGAATTATGTTTAATAAATTGGTAAGGTACTTCTCTTATCCATTAACTTCCAAGAATCTTGCAACTCTATTAGCAATGCACAGAACTATCATTTTATTCTTCCAGAGATGATTTTGAACTACCTGAGCATGTGCTCACATCTACACACACACACACACACACATACACACACACATATATGCACATATTTTTATATACTGTAAACCCTAAGAAAAATGAACATATGAAGAATGTTAGCATTAAGAATTCATCACTCCCTCCTTAAATCTTTTCTTCCTTTGGATTCCAGGTTTTCCTTCTGTCTTCTTTCTTTTTCCCATCTAGAATGCAGTTCCTCAGTCTCACACATGGGATGCTCCTCACTCTTTCACCCTAATATTGGAGATTTTGTCTCTCAAACCTCCTCTCTTTTCTATCTGTCCTTGTTCCCTGAGTGGTGTCAACCAAATCCACAACTTTAAATACCATGTGCTTATCATTGTCAAACATTCCCTCCAGTTGTACCCTGTCCTTTGTTCTCTACAGCCATAAACACTCAACTACCTTCTTGGATGTTTGGGTGCCCACCAGGCATGTAAAATGTCATGTGTCAAAAACAAACAAGAAAAACACCTCTTGATTTTCTTCCTTATTCCTATTCCCAATGGTCTTTTGTCTCTTCTCCTTTCAAAATAAAAAATAAGGAAGCCAATTTTATTCCTGTCTAATATACACCACATCCAATCCATCGGTAGATTATTTTGGCTTTACTTCAAAAATGGATCTAGCATTTCACCACTTCTATCCCTAGCTACTATTTAAAACTAGTTCAAATCACTCTTATCTCTCTTATCAAAATTACCTCTCTTCTGATCTCCCTGTTGCCACCATTGAATGTATGATGTTAAATATATTCTATTCACTCAACAAATACCTATTATCCATATTATGGATTATGTTGGTCAATGGGTAGGGCACTGATGTGAATTTGACCCAATTTATACCACTCGATACTTGCACTGGGTGGATTAGACATGAGATATAACAAAGCAAAGCAATGTTAAATTGCAGAACAGTGCTACAAAGTGCTAAAGGGATTTGGACAGAGAAGAGATCATTTCTGATTATTATCTGCAAGAAAGCTTTCATTGAGGAGGGCTTTAGAGATTGGCCTTCAGTTTGGCATTGACGATAAGTTGAGTTTTAGAAGCTAAAGGTAAGGCTTATTCCTGAAAGTGCTCCAGGAGGAGGCAGAAGAGTCAGGGTCCCTGCAGGGCATTGCCAGTAGTGTCATTTGGCATAATTCGAGGGTTAGGTAGGGGAGCAAGAGGAGACAAAGGCTAGATAATTAAGATGAAGTTAGAATAGGGAAGCTAAGCTATGAAGTCGGATCTTTAATAGGGTGGTCAAGTCAAGGAAGGTTTTCACCATGGGGGAAACAAAATTAAAGTGTATGTTAAAAGTAATTAATTTGGAGGACATATATCAGAATGTTTCACATTTTATTTATAAGCCTTCCCTTGACCCTCTTACTTTGAAGGCCTGCCACACATGAACTACATAAAGTTTAACAAACTCATCCATACCTCATATTAAACATACTTACACATATGTAATTTTTCAATGGACTTGATTTATATTTGACTAGTTGACATAATTTTAGTCTTTGTAAGTCTTTGTGAATTCGGATTTAGGAGTTTTCTTTTCTGTGTGAGACCCAGTATTTCTGTAGACCACTGAAGGTCCTAAAGGCCTCAGGCACTCCCCATAACATACGTGGATAAAATGACTACAAACAGAAAGGCTTGGAAGATAGAGCATTAGACAAATGGAAACTCTTTAGCACATTGAAAGGTAAAACAAACATGTAATAGAGTTTTAGGATTCAAAGCATTATAGTTGCAAAAACAATACACATGTCTGAGAGGTTAACACCGTCACACCGTCACACATTTGGGCTGGATGCATGTCCTTGAAGTAATTTTTCCCTCCAAAAACTACTTCTGATTTTAAAAATTCAGGTTAAAAAAATCATTCAAAGAGGGCACAGTAGGATCTAACCTAATCAATTTCTTCCTTTGCTTTTACATGTCTTGGCTAATTTCATCTTCAATTCATTAATTTAGGGACTGTGCTTATGCATTTATTCAACAAATTTCATTTAACCATGATGTTCCAAAATAGAAAATGATCATTGTTCTGTGCTGAAAATTGTGTTCTATTTAAATATGAGATACAATCATACATCATTTATTATAGAAAGAGATTAAATCAAAAGGAAAATTTCAGCCTGAATATAATAAATGGATTTTTGTCGTTGCTATGTGGTTTAATAAGAAAAGTTAATCTCTCAAGACACTATAAAAATTAGAATCTTCACAAGATGCCAAACTCTTCCTTCCCCCATGCCTACTTACTGTTAAATTAAAAGAAAATTGTATTTTCATTATTATTGTCTTCTATTTTCAGTCAGCATTTTTTGCTACTATGAGGTTTTCTTTCACCGTGTAATGGACTCATAAGAATTATTATATTAAACCAAAAGAATTTATATTTTTCAGGAGGCAGATTCTTTTTTACTGAATAGTTAGCGAATTTCACAGGTATGCATCCAAAAGTGAATGTTCATATCTTTTTCCCATTCGTTTCTCTTTGAATGTATTCATAAGTTTCAAAACTCCAAGTTTGACCTTGTAGTCAATTATCCTCCTTTCTAATGAAATTTCCCTCTGTCCAATTCCTGAGCCTGCCCATTTGAATCTTCTCTGTAATTCTCCCCTTGTTCCTTAAGAATGCATTGATGTCCCTGTCTTAAGAACCAACACTGATAAGTTATTTTAAAAATCCTTAAAGTTTAGTAGAGTATCTTAAAATAAAAACAACGTATGTGATAAAATTTTGTCAGCAAACTCTTTTTAAGCAAACACTGTGTTAGAAGCACTACATATGAAAAATCACAAAAAAATCTTAAATTCTCATCACTATCTTCAAGAAATTTATAATCTGAAGAGTTTAGACATTTTTTAGATGTAACTATAAACTAAAGTGATTCCACAAACTACCTGTTAGGTAGATCTCTATAGCCCTGTAAGAGCAAAACATGTTTATATTAATTATGTGCATTTAAAATTTTAATACCCCTATATTATACTATTATCTTATGTTTCTTTTAAGGTTATGTTTAAATTAGTAAGAGTTACAGACACATTCATTATTCTTAAGATCTAACAAAATTCTGCACTGCAGTCTGTCTGCTCATCCATAATTCAGAGTCCCAGCCCAAAACATTATGTTCAGACAAGCACAAATATTGGCAAAGGTGAAATACTGAATGGCTACAATGGCAGCTAAATTATGTAGCAATCTGTGTGTGTGCTTTAATTTTCTAGTACTAGAAATAAAAATGAAAAGCAGAAAAACAGCCAGCAAATATGGTTATGAACTAAATAAGCAAGAGAGTAAAGCCAAGTTGCCATTCTTCAATGCTACAGGCTTAAATTTTCTTAAATCTTAAATTATTTTTACTTGTAATTTATTTTTATTTTTTAAGTTGAATTTATTGAGGTGACATTGGTTAATAAAATGATATAGGCTTCAGGTATACAATTCATCTGTATACTGGATTATGTGTTCACCATCCAAAGTCAAATTTCCTTCCATCACCATTTATCCTTCCCTTTACCCTCTCCTATCTCCCCCATTCCCCTTCCCTCTGGTAAGCACCGTATGGTTGTCTATCTATGAGGGTAAAAATTTAAAAAGCTATTGTCTTTTATTAGTTATACACGGATCTCATGCGACAATAAAATCCAAGAGATTTGTTAACTCAGATGATCCAGGCAAAGAAAAAGAGATTCTAGAAGAATATTCTTATGGATTTGAACTTAAAAGTAGAAACACTGGTTCTAGTTCAGTTAGTAGAAAATTATCTTTCCTCAAATAAATCCCCTCATGTGTCTTAATCCTCTGGGCAATCATGGCATCCTCCACTGATAAGGGACGTGCCACTGGTGTGGAGGTTCCAGCCAGCAAGCAGGATTAGTAAATACCCTGCACTGAAGCCAGCCTCAGCTGGTCCAGGGGCTCTTCCCTGGGCCTGGAGCATCAGTAAGCTGCACAACGAGAACTGAGAGCCGGAGGAGACTTGCATCTCACCCCATGAAGCAGCGGAATTAACCCGGCAACTCAATATGCTAACTGACCTATCTGCCAGCTCCCCTTCTCTTCCAGCCGGTTCACTTCATTGCCATTGATGCAGGCTAGGCTGGATGGCCAGCGCAGACCTTACATTTTATAACCATCATACACATATATATGAGTATATACCCTTTATACATGTGACCAAGTAATTGATGTTAAAATCTAATGATAACTAGTGTTCAGGAATTTCATCTCTTTCTAAATTGGAAGGTTTATTGCTCTAAATTTGTCAAGTGCCCTTATGACATTCTATAATTTGTTTTACTAGAATGGAAAAAAATACAGCAAGTATAGTTACTTCACTATATAATAAAATTACTAGTTTTATACGGTATATAATATATACGACCATATCATTCCTCCCCAAGTCTGAAAAGGTGCAACAATCGGTCCAGTGCTTTCTCATCCAGTTTTCTTCCATGGCTATTGAAACAACTCACCACATCACAGTGTTCATAGTTTTCTAAGCACCCTTCATCTATTATCTCACTGAGCTTGACCACACACCCAAGAGGGCTAGTCAGGACAGTCCACATTTTGCAAGTGGGGTCCCTAAACACATAGATGTTAACCAGGACATCCACTGTCACAGGTGTGAGGTGGGGGTGAGGGGTCCAGTGCTTCCCCTACTCCCTACACTGCTCAAGAAAAGCCACTAATAGATCTACCACAAAAAATGTAAAATAAAACACTAAGCAGCAGTTATTCTTCTCTTCCCCCTGACCATTACCTGAAAAGGATGGTCATTCAAAGTAAAATAAGAATGAAGTGTCTATAAAATTATAATCTGATTATGAATTAAGTCTATTTCCCCTTATTGCCAATCTCACCCAGGGAATATTCCCATTTAATAGACTCCAAGGAAAATCTGCTGTGTCACCTAATTGTCTTCCCACGGTTTATAAGGGACCTGTGGAGGTCCTTTGCATTTTTTCAAAGATGAGGTCACTGAGGCACAAAGTACCCCAAACAGTTCAGTAATTCACACCCAAGCAGCCAAGGCGGACACAGAAGAATGGAGCCCCAAGCTCGATGTTCTATCTAATCGAGTAAAGATGTACAACTTGATTAAATTGGAGATTTTTGGCACTAGGTACACCCAGCCGGAGGTTCTTTCAGTGCATGGAGGTCTATGCCTCATATCCAATGGAGATCTGTCCTTTTATCTAGCCAGGTTCCTTCTGGCATTCAGGACAATAAATGCGAAACAAGTGTCACTCACACTGAAAATCTGCCCAGTCACATGACTGCGGGGACTTCCAAATGGTGGTTTCTGGCCAGGTGGACAAACTCCCACTTTCACTCACTTTCCGATTTCCTAAACCTGGGAGCATGTTTAGGGCTATGATAACCAGATTTAAGCGTCTGGTCAGTATTGAAAGGGAAGCGTGCTTAACTGAAAATGAATGTTGTGCACATCAAATCCATTGCAAGTGAGAAAAATGGGGTATGACAGATCAACATAATGGCCGTGGTGCAAAACCACATTAGTCACTTGCTGGAGATTCTAGAAAATCTGAAAGCCAAATGATAACATTATTTTTAAGCTCTCTTGACAAAGACGAGAGCAAATCCCTGCTAACTTTGGTATTTTTATACCCTAAAAATATATATTTGAAGCGTGGGAGAGGTTGCATGGGAATTGTGACAGAGAAGCAATATTTTCTTACTATATCTAAAGATGATGATTATTTTTGTGGTTTAAGGAATACATGTGTTTAAAGAAAATTGGCAATTAGGAATTATTTATGAGCTGTCATAACACTTCACTGTTAATTCTCTTCCCCAAAACAGTTTGCTTTTAGAGAAAGAACACTAGCAAGGAATGGTTCCAGTCCACAGATTGCCACTAACCACTGATCTCATCATGTCATTTCACTCCTTGGGTCTCTTCCCTTCCTTTTGCTTAAAAACTTTTCATATTTCTAAGGACTTTCTCATTAGGATAAGTAAGCTACTGATTTACTTATTTGATAATAGCATATTATTTGTTTATCATTAAGCTTATCAGGGCACTGTGGTGGTGTGATATTGTCATTCCGTTGTTGAAGATGGTTTGCAATAACTCTGAATGCCTACCGGACACTGAATAACCTTTAAGGTCACACTAACACAGGCAAAACACCAAAATAAGAACTTTGTCTTTCTTCTACATAAAGAAGACAGAATCTTAAAATAGCATGGACTACTCTGAAAACACTGGGATAAAAGGCATTTTGCTATTCCCTGTCATCGTTTCATAAAACCGAATAAAAATACAAGCAAAGTGAAAAGGTTCTGAGGTTAAACTAGTACATCAGGTGTATTTGAAACAACAACAAAATATAACTGGACATTTCTGTCCCTTACCTTGAAGCCTTTGCATCACATTGGCAATGTCCCGAGGGGACCGAGAGGCGGTCCTGGAGACAGCCATGGCCTCTGCTGTAGCAGGACACCAACCAACAGCAGAGGCTTCACTCAAGGCAGCGCAGGGCCCTGCTGCTGGAGGAACTGTCCTTGAACTTCATTAGGTCTCTGGTGTCCGAAAGCACACCCAAGCAGTGGGGCAGTCAGCGAGTAGACAGCACGTCCAAAGGTGAAACCACCTCTTTTGTCGTAAAGACACTCCTCTTAAATAAACTCTGGGATCTGAAAAACAAATAGAAAATGTACAATATTAAAAAAAAAAGAAAAAAGAAAAAAAAAAAACCGCATAGGTCACCATAGTGCTAAAAGAAGAAGTATTTCAGCCCTGGCTGGTGGCACAGTGGATAAGGCGCCGGCCTGTGAACCCAAAGGCCGCTGGTTCGATTCCCAGCCAGGGCACATAACCAGGTTGCAAGCCAGGTCTCCAGCCAGGTCCGTAGCTGGACGCAGGTGAAAGGCAACCATACATTGATATTTCTGTTTCTCTCCCTCTCTGCCTCTCTCCCTTTCTCTCTCTCTGAAAATAATAAATAAAATCTTAAAAAAAAAAAAACTATTTCTACTCAATTTGAACTGATGATTCATTACCAAGTGAAATGACTTAATGTGATAATACTTATAAACTATAAAGTACTAGGTGCATACTAGAACTTTTTATGATAGTTGATAAAAACAGATACATGCACAAGACATAGGCAATAAAATTGGTAGCTAAAAGGAGAAATGTTCACTTCTACTCCATGTTTTCTTTTTAAACTATAAACTTTCTCCATTGATCTACGAAAGTGCAAGTACTTAAAGCCTGACTTCGATTTCTCATTACTCACAGGCTCTCCCACCTGTGCTGTGTCAGCTGCCTTGCACAGATTTTGACATTTTGTTTGTACACCTTCCAGGAACGAAATAAAATCTTACCTTCTGATAACAATTTAATGGATCAAAACATAGAAATATGAAACGGTTTCACTCTAAAATTTTGCGTCGCAAATATTCTGCATTTAGAAGTCAAAAACAGGTTTGACTTGGTATTATTTCTTTCCACATAGGAAGATTCTAAACTAAGGCTAAACTAGAGGTGGCTTAAACAGACGAGACATTTTCCTTCTAAATTCTCCTTGAATTCTCTGCTTTCGTCCAGCTTAATCCACAATTCTTCATTGGAGGAGGGAAGGAAGAGGTAACAGAGTAACTGCTGAAATCTTGACCTCAAGACACGTATTTCAACCAAGAATTTTCTAACCCTAGGGGTTAGCTGAAAAGACGATCTGGCCACAAATTGGTTAATTAATGAAAGAAAGAAGAGAAGAGTGCAAAATACACCTGGAGAAAGAAACTTAACTACAGGGCTAACTAAGGGGGACTACATGAGTGACCCCGTCTGACAGGTCACACGTCTGCATTATGAAGATGAAGGTGAAGAAAAGGAATGGGGTTGGGGGCAGGGAAGATGATCAAAGCAAAACTGTAAAGAAAACACTGCCTGTGCAAGGGGGGATGGCCCACCTGCCAAAGGAACAAAGAAAATAAGAGCAGTCTATGAGTCTTATCAAAAATTACATTCTAACCTGAATGTATACAAACAGTATTATTTTTTAAAGATTCGTGAAGTAGTAAAATGTAATGACAACTGACTTTAAGATGTCATTATTAACACTAGTATATAATGGTTTCTGGTTAGAATGCACAAATGCAAAGCTGAGAGTAATACCCGTTTTAGATCACCGCTTTGAAAAGGATACAAAATATTGTATACCGCTACTGCCCCTTGTGAAAAAGCACCCAAAAGGACCAGAGCAAGAAACATGTAATGGTTACTTAGCAAGTTAGGGGACAAGGTGAGTGCAGGGAATAGCATGAATTGGTCAAAAGGCAGAGTCAGACTTCTCTTGGCTACTCAAAAGGATAACTACCAGAAGTATTTAGCACCAATGCCTGGCAGCTGTTCGGCTAGAGGGGTGCTTCTCAGTGGGTAGCTCTCAAAGAGATTCTGAGAAAAATACTGACTCATGTCACACATCAAGGCCTACAGCCCTGCTGTCATTGCGTGCCCATTAGTAGCCTCCACCTCCTGGAGAAAAGTATTCCACCTGCCCATGTACAAAGCTACCTTCATTTGAAAATTAATAGCCAGTGATAAGTGCCTGAGAAATCATAAAAGTGGCTCCTCTAAGCTGGCGTAAAGTTAGGTTCTCCAAATGCAATCCTACAACTTTCTGAGATCTACCCATCTAGCTATGTACATGTATGATAAATAGGGGTGAAGAAATTCATTTGAATTCAGATACCCTGCACCAAGCCACATTCAGCACTGGAGTTCACATGATTAAGACATGGCCACCACCATCGACCAAGAATTATGGAATTAAAAGTGTTTTCTTAAAGTAACTGCATTGCAGATCACCATGTTTCTACCTTCCCCAGTTCACATTCATGTTACACAATAGATTAATACTGAAATATGAGTCTATTCTTCCCTCCCTCTTATGAAACCACATTGAACCCAGAATGTGTCTGCTGCGTCCAACGTCAGCTTCTGCATCCAGTCTTATCTACGGTATAAATAATGCATTTTGAGTGTCAGAGCATCCTGGGAGGGTGCTAACCCCTGAACTGAGTCTTGGTAAATAAGTTAGAGTTATTAAAAGGTGAAAAACAGGAAACATGCATTTCAGGCACAATGAGTACTTGAGTAGAGGCATGGACCCCCAAAATAGCACGATTCTGTGTAGAACTAGCAAGCGTGTCACCTGGGACCTGTCTCCCAGATGACAGTCCAAGCTCTGCCTGGAGAAGGAGTCGTAGCCCTGCGTGCTGGGTTCCAAAGTTGATCCTACCTCTCAAGGGGGCAATAAGGAAATGACTAATGGGTTTTAAACTGGGAGTGACCAGCTGTCATTTAGATTGTTCCAGTTACAGCTTTTAAGACAATATTTGAGGGAGACAAGACGAAAAAATACAGAAAGATCACTTTGAAGGGTATATCAGGAGTCCAAATGGGAGATGACAAGAGACTAAAATAGTAAGTACAGGGTAAATCCCCCCAAAGTTTAGGAGGCAAAATGTGCAGGACTGGTGATTAGTTGGGGATGACAGATAGGGGGTGGGAGGTGGACAGTCTCAGGTGACTCTCGGGACTATGACTTGAGAGTTTGTGGGCCATGGTGTCCTCTACTGAGCTCAGTGGTAGAAGGACTTGCAGACTTTAATTCCTAATACTTTTCAACACAAACCTTAACATCCTTGCTTAACAATTCTTACTTGAACCTTCACATTACCCATTACCCCTCTGCCTGACATTCATTTGAAAAAATGCAAATGATCACTACACACCCAGCCCAGGACTCACCCCTTGCCTGAAACCTTAGTTAAACACACCACCACTCATTTAGCGTTGCTTTCCCTCAATTCCTCCAATGCTACCAATCGATGCTATCATCCACATGATTTGTCTTAATTTCATCACCATTATTAATCTTATCTTACTCAAATCGAACTGTGAACATTTTGCAGGTATAGAGCCTGAAAGTTTTTATCGCTTTGACATCCCACCCACTGATACCAAGAATATCTCTGAGCACAGTCTAGTCCTCAATCCACACTTTTGTTTTATTAAAGCAAGTTCATGACACTTTACTTCTATAAGACAACCCTCAGAAAACTCCTTCTTCCCCATTGAAAAAGACATTTGTGCAACATCCTTCCTATTTTAGACACAAGATAAAGTATTTTGCATGATGCACATGGTTCTTCTTTTGCAAAATTAGGATATTTTTGCTTTTGACTGACAGTTTAACCTAAGAGGACATGTGATCTGATATTTAAAAATTGAATTAATAAAACAGAGATAATAAAAGGAGATTAGGAATTAGAAGGTGTGAATTCCAGGCTTAACTTTGTTCCAATTAGTTGGGTGGTTTGGAGCTGGTTCTATGGTCAGTGGCCTTCAACAGCTGCCTGTCATGGTGAGTGTGGTACCATAAAATGCACTCATTGTGGACTAAAAAGACACACTGAAGTCAAATTCTGTCTCTTACTACATATGTGGCCTTAAGAAAAGTGAACTTTCTGAGCACTTGTTCTGTAAAAAGACATAATTTTATGCTAATAATAGTTTCCTTTTGTCCTACATAAATTATGGTGAAAACAATCCATATATAATGTTCCTAGCAGACCATTTGGCATGTGGTAGAGTTTCAGCCAATGACTGGTCCCCATTTGCCTTCCTGAGGTTTCTCTACTGCAGATTGAAAGAACAGCCTAGAATGAAGAGATTCTCTCAAATGTGCTTTTCAAGTTCAAAACTAAGGCCACCACAAATGATGGCTAAAACAACTGCTGGTACAAGGTCATGAGATCTCAAAGTTCACTCCTGGAACTGACTGACTGATTACCTAGCAGTGGTTGTGAGCACGACCTATGGCCTGGAACATTGGAGGAAGATTAAGCACCCTCAAGGTGCTCACTATTCCCAGGGCCATTAAAACAGTTTTACTAGGTGCAGGACCTTGGGAGGGGGAGGGGAAGGAGAGGCAAGCAACCAGTATTGGGATGGAAAGGGAGAATTAGGTAGACATTGCTGGGTTGTATACCAATTAGCCACCTCCACACCATTTCCAAATCTTCTTAGCAGGAGGAACTAGGAACTGAAATTTCAATCTAGCTAAGTACACCCACCATACCTAGCAGAGAGGTAAGATTCTTGTATTTATTATTTGATACAGCAAAAAAAAAAAAAAAAAAATGTACTGAGAAGTTATTGACAATGATACTAAGTTGAGGTGGACAAGACAGATAGGCCCTTCTTAGAGCTTATGTACCAGAGAAGGAGATAATAAATCAACATCACATAAAGTAGAGTGAGTGGTATACTGGAGAAACACAGGGCTCTGTGGAAATAAGCCAAATGCCCAACCAATTACCATTTGCTGTATTGTGAAGGATTTTAAACTATCTGCTATTTGGGGTTCTTCTATCTAACCAACATATCCTTCTTAATACCAGCATCTGTGAACCTCACAGTAGCAAATCATCCCAAAGTAACCCTTCCAGGCTAAACACCGTAGACAACTGGCTACAACCGGCTACTAAAATCATTTCTTGTTCCTGCTCTTAAAAAGGAATACATTAGAAAAACACTAGAAGAAACACTACTAAGTCAAAAGAATGCATCTTAAAGCAATGCAACTACATTTTTAGGCATGAGGAAACTACAGCAGAAAATTACAAACTGCAACAAATCAGAGATGATGTAGCTCATTTCTAACTGAAAAGGATGAGCTGACAACATAAAATATAAACTGATAAAAGCTAGCACTTTGCTAGAGTTTATATGAATTGTGGATATTTCTTAATCAGCTGGCTAAATATGTTCAAGAATAGCACTGCTATTAAAATCCACTATTAAACAAGAATTTAAAAAGCTAATGAATACATTTTGACCCTCTTCTATCTAAAAGTTCTTTGGTGGAATGAGTTTCAAAACAATCTAATTTTAAAGTTAATGATTTTTTTTTCTCTAGTCACCCTTTAGTAATGATACTATTTAACAAAAATCTAAGATGGCTAAACGGCATAAAGATGGACAATAACTAAAGGAAAGAAGAGGGACACTCTGGAGTTATTATAAATGTATTACTAATGTATATGATTGGGATATCAGTGAATAGTACTGGTAATTATTCACTATTATGAAATAGTCAGGGTAACAGATAAGAATCAGTCCTTACTCTGGAAGAGCAAAAATACAAACAAGTAATCAAAAGACACCTGGCTGGTATAGTTCAGTGAATTGAGCGCTGGCCTGTGAACTCAAGGGTTGCTGGTTCAATCCCCAGCCAGGGCACATAACCAGGATGCAAGCCAGGTCTCCAGCCAACTCTGTAGCTGGAGGCAGGTAAAAGGCAACCATACATTGATGTCTCTCTCCTTCTCTGCCTCTCTCCCTTCCCCTTTCTCTAAAACTAATGAATAAAAATTTTAAAAAATGACAAAGTACAAAGCTGACTGGCATAAAAGATATTAAGTGTCATAATTCAACTCTTTTTTTGGGTAAGCTTGGAGTATTAATCATGCCCAGAGGCATCCTCTATCTTTCTGTTATACTCTGCTACTGTGTATACCATAGTCCTTGCCAAATATGAGCTCTCATTGGATGAGTCCATAAAGAAGGATGCCTTAGCACACTGAAGAGGAAGAGACATGCAGATTTTCTCACAGAAGAATGCAGTGTCTTGTGCCTGTCACCTTTAGGCCACAGGGTGTGGCTACAGCTTCTGAAGTTGGAACCACCCATGAAAATGCCACCAACCTTACCCAGTCATAGGCTTCTTACATCCTGTTTCAATTATACCTCCTCTCATTTCTAAGAGGCTGTTGCTTCATTATCAGATAGCAGGTTTTAGGGTAGCACCCTACACATGTCATGCAAGCAATTCTTGAAAATTTTTAAATGGCCAACTACATTTCTCCAATCCCTGCTCCTTTGCAGGATGGAATCAAGTGAGAACTCTTGATATGGGGACAACGGTGACAGAAATACACCAGTGTGAAAAATCATTAGTTAAGAAGGGGGAGGAGGGGGAGGAGGAGAAGAAGAAGAAGAAAATTTTACCCTTTGCAACAGCATGGATGGATCTGGAGAACATTATGCTAAGTGAAATGAGCCAGTCAAAGAAAGACAGATGCCATATGATTTCACTCATATGTAGAATCTAATGGACAATCTGTTTACATGTAAAAGGTGAAATGGGGACAGACTCAGAGAACAGGATGACGGTTAAGCAGGGCAGGGAGGTAGAGGGACTGAGCAAAACGGAAAAAAGGACTCATGGACATGAACAACAGTGTGGCGATTGCAGAAGGGAGAGGGACCTAAGGGGGACTAAACGGTCATGAAAAAAATAAATACAAATAAATAAATTGTAAAGATATAGAAACGAAACCAGAATGTCAAAGCTGAGCAAATGTTTTCAAAGACTAGCAACAGAATCTGAATCAAGATGGGCCTTTATCTTTTGCCTGCAACATATTAAGTGAGCCTTAATCTAGCACATTTTATTCTAAATTTGGCACAAAATAATGAACAGATTCAAAGACACACACACACACGAATATAGATGTGTCCTATTACACTATTCTGATGATGTCAGGAACTTTTTATCCATACTATTCATCTATTTCATCCCGCGGAACAGCAAGCCTCTCAAAGAACCAGCCTCATGACTCATGATTAAATCAGCATTTTTGCGCACATGTGGGTCACATTAATAACCTTAGCCTAGTTGAGAATTATTCCATTTTCTCTCGGATAGGTTTGGCTTCTGTATACAAATGTTTCCTTTAGGAAAGTGGCTCTCAGAGGAAGACAAACATAGGCACTAGGAAAAAGAACAAGAAAATTCATTTTGAACTTTCATAACCTTCGCAGAAAAATTGCAGCTCCCTCCACGTTTTCCACCCCAAACTGAGAAGCTGGGACGTGAGCATCCCAGGCGCGGTAAGGACCATTTCGCAGCTGATGTTTCTGCTGGGCGGGACCTAACTCTTATTTATGGAAGAGCTGAACTTGCCAGCATCCACGCTGTCACCGAGGCGGCCCCGGGAACCCGTGGTCCAGGGGACTTTCTTTGCCCTGCAGCTGATGGCTGCTGTATTTTGCACTGTTTTCCTGCCCCGTGCTGTGCACCTGCCGCCCTGGGAAACAGCACTGCGCAGATCTCCCCGGCAGCCGGGCGCACTCGGCGTCCGGAGAGACCCAAGTTACCTTGCCCTCTAGCGTAGGCGCCGCCTGGAAGCTTTGCGGGGTGGCAGCCGAGTGAAACCCCGGCCTGCGCTCAGGCTTCCAGCTCGGGGCTGGGCGACCCGTCCCCCTCCCCCACCCCTTCTGAAAATAGTCGGCGGTGGGGGAAGGGAGGCTCCCAGAATGTGTCCCTTGCTCCATCTACCTCTCCCACCGGAGAGCAGCAACAGTGCCCACCATCACGGGGAGAAGCTGGCTGCCTTTGGGCTCTGCAGCACTGGAGCCCCAGAGATGTGCCACAGGCGGAAACGACAGGTCCGAGAGGGGATGTTAATAGGGACAGCGACGTGCCAGGTGCCAGGAGCAAGCTCCCCACCTCCTGTCTCCGCACCCCGGAGTGTCACACGGACACACACCACTACCACCCTCACCCCTCCTTCCCGAGAGCCTGCCGGCGCAAACTTGCTCGCAGTCTGTGCGCTGTGCTCGGCTGGCACCCGCATTCTCGCGCCCTGGACTCCTCCGCCGACCACCGCCTCCCCACCCCCAGCCTTTTACCTTCTCTCTCCCCGGCTGCGCCGCGGGCGGGCGGGCCGCGGTCCCGGAGGCGCGGGCGCGGCTGCAGGGCTGGGAGCCGGGCCGCGCGGGCGCCGAGCGCCGCACACCGGGTGGGTTCGGATCCGCCGCCGCGCTGCCCTCCCGCTCCAATCGGGTGCTGCTCCCGGGGTTGCAGGCCTCCCCCTCCACTGCCTGGCCCCGACCCCAGCGCGCCAACGCTCCTCTCCGAGGGGAAGGTCGGGCGGCGGGTCCCCGCACCACCCCGAGTGGCCACACCCCTCCCGCCGCCGGCCCCACGCCCCGCGCGGGCGCCAGGTTGCGCCGGTCGCCGGCGAGCAGGGGCGGGAGCGCGGAGGACCCGGGCGCCTGGCAGGCCAGCCTCACCTCCCGGAGGTGCGCGGCCTCCGCGTTTCCCCGCAGCTGCAAAGCCAGCACAGTAACCCACCCTGTGGGTGCGCCTGTCCGCCGGGCTCACCGCCGTGGGGTCGAGGGAAGGAGGTGGCCGACAGCCCCAGCTAGAGGATGCGCCGCACCGCGCCGAACTTTTTGCCTGGGATTTCCGCTGCCCGGCTGACCTTTTGGAGCAGAACCTGTGGTGAAGGGCTGGGGAAGTGCCCTGATGGTCCCAGGAAGGAAGTGATGCAGTTCAGTAAGAACATTCCACCGGCTCCTTTTCAGTCGCCTTGCAAAGATAGCAGCTGACCTTTTGACTGTCAAATCAGTAGTAAATAATTGGGAGGAGACCGGCCAGACTTGATAGGGTAGTGTTATTGCTGTTTATAAAGCTTAGCTTTCTTGAGAAGGCACTTGACATCTTAATCTTATTTATTCCTGATTCCGCATTAAAATGATGCTGAAGAACTGCCTGCAGTTTTTTTTCACATGCACTGGTTCAGTCTGTTTGGGTCTATCGTAAGTTCTTCTGGTGCAGGAGAGATCCTGGTGTGTTGCCTAGTAGCACTGGGGGAATTATTTTGTTGTGGGTTTATGGTTTCCAAGCAAAGTCAAACAGTCTCTCTTCACCGACAATGAAGTCCAAGTCCAACAGGATTGTGACAGCTAGAATAATTGAGGCTGTGTTGCAATCATCGTAAGCATAAGAATGACCCCTTGAACCTCCAGTCTGAACAAAACAGCTTTCTATCCTCCAAATTCGCTGCACGCAAAAACTGGTTGGCTTCCAAAGCCAAAGTTTCTCATTCCCTCACAGGCTGCCGACACTTCTCTATTAAGCTATGCGTGTCCTTCAAATTCTCTTTCATCTGGACGCCATTAAAATAACAGTCGTGTGCTATATAATGATGTTTTGGTCAATAATGGACTGCATACAGGCTGTGGTCCCATAAAATCGTAAGGGAGCTGAAAAATTCTTAACACCTAGTGACATGACCGCCATCAAAATGTCTTGATGCAGCAACAGGTTACCTGTTTGTGGTGATGCCGCCGTAAACAAACGCAACAGTGCTGTCATGAGCACATACAACGATGTGTAATACACAATACTTGATAACAATAGTAAATGACTAGGTTACTGGTTTGTATATTTACTACACCATAGTTTTGGTGAGAGTCTTTCTGAAATATGTTTGTGATTATTTTAGTATGCTCTTTTTTATATACATTTATTAAAAGATTTTATTTACTATTTCCAGAGAGAGGGGAAGGGAGAGAGGCAGAGAGGGAGAGAGATATCAATATGTGGTTGCCTTTCACCTGCCTCCAGCTATGGACCTGGCTGGAGCAACCTGGTCATGTGCCCTGGCTGGGGAATCGAACCAGTGACCTTTGGGTTGGCAGGCCGGCACCTTATCCACTGTGCCATCAGCCAGGTGTATCTTAATATACTCTTTCTACTTATAAAAATGTTTGCCATAAAACGGCAAGCCATGTGACACTGGAGGCAGCCTCATACACCCCATGTTTACTACTTCATTTGGTCACATCATTTCCTCTTGCCCTTGACTTCATTTTATGTTGTTTTGTACAGTAACACACCATACATGCATGTAGCCACGGAGCAATAGGCTCTACCATACAGCCAGGTGTGTAGTCAGCTAGACCGGCTAGGTTTGTGTGAGTTCTCTCTGTATAGTTTACACCGTAACAAAATTGCCTAACACGTTTCTCAGAACATATCTCTATAGTGAAGTGTCCTGGCTGTACCGGAAATGAATCTAGTAAAGCAATCTGATGTGTTATTTTCCCTTTAGAGGCCAAAGAATCAACCTCTAACTGCAAAACTTGTTAGACCTGGAAGTTGGGCCTGGGAAGGTCAGTGTTTCTCATTCATCTCAGTGCATATTTTGCTTCTGCTTCTGCCTGAAGCTGCTCTCATTACAGACACCCAGGGCTCTGTGTGGAGATAAGCTAGTCATTTGAGAAAGCACCTCCGCCTGAGTAGCCATCAGATTGGGATCCAAACTTCTAGACCTATCACTCGGGAGAGGACTGCTTTTCCTTACCTCCGGGTAACCGATTCACCCTGATGGCTTCTGAGGGTAGGGTAAGGGGTTACAATTGATGGGTTAAGCGACTGCTTCCTTAAATTGACTTACCTGAGAAGGGAGGCCCTTAATTGTAAACCTGAAACATTATTCCCACCAACTGAAACTCCTAAATTAGACCTAGCTGCTATTCTTCCAGGCTCAGGCAGGTAGGGGCCTAGGGAGGTCTCGCTGGCACTGGCCACCTGAAGAATTAGGCTTCCACTCTCCTCTATGGAAAGGCCAAGCACATTATAGATTTTTAGTGTGTTGTACCTCCCTTCATTCAACAACCGTTGTTTGAAAACCTACCATATACTAAATGTTACCCTCAACCTTGAGACTACGGTGGGGAGCAAAAACCTGACCTCTTTCCTGACTTCACTGAGTTAACAGGACAATCAGGAAGCTAGACATTCATCTAAGAACCACACAAAGAACAGTAAAATCTCAACCTGAAACAAAAGGCCAATGTTGTCATGAGACCTCTCAGAGAAGAAAATTAATTTAATTTGGAGATTAGAAAGTCTGCTAAGGAAGTGACATTTGAACTGTGATCCTCAGGAAGTGTGGTGAAAGAGGAGTAAGTAGGGTTAGGGGGTAGAACATCATAGGCAAAGGTCCTGTGGCAGAAATGTGCATGACATATTTAAGGCTCTGAGGAAGACTTCAGGAAACGGCTACAGAACAGCAAGCAAGGGAGGGGACAAGAGCGTCGGGAAACAAGGGACCCCAGAGGCCCAACACAGAGTGAAGGTCTGACTGTGCAGGGCTTACAAACTGGCCTGGACAGTCATTAAAATATTTTCAGTAGGTGATGCAACATGAAAGATTTATATTTTGAAATTTTCCCTTTGAGTATAAGGCAGATAACAAATTAGAAATGGGGCCCAAATAAGTCAAAGTAGACTGGTTAGAAGGCTGCTACAGTAATCTTCTAGGAAGACCACAGCATTCATTATGAGAGCGAGGGTGCTGGGAGAAGTGGTTGGATTTGAAAGGTAGGTGACAGACAAAACATACAGGATGGTAGGCCATGTATGGCCAAAGGAAGTCAGAATAGTACAGTGGTTAAAGCCTTGAGTTTTAACACCAGAAACGCCCAGCTCCATTATTAACTATCTGCGTGATTTTCAGCTAGTAATTTAACCCGCAAGTTCAGATTTTACAAACCTATAAATGGAGAGTATAACAATATACCTCACTCATAATGAGGGACTAAATGAGTGAATATTTGGAAAGTACTTCGTTCCTGCCAATGCCTGTCATGTGCTCAATAAATGCAATATAGTTAACATCACTGCCATACTTATGGTTATTTTTACCACTATTTTGATGTTTCTGCAGTTGACAGTAAAAGGACACAATCCGTCTCTGCTTCACTTTGCAGGACGGTGATGGAGCCAGGACATCAGTTCCTAAGAGCAGCGAAGTATAATCCCAGCGCCGTCCAGGGCAGCAACCCAAATTACTCCTCCACCAAGCCCCAAGGCCTATCCTTCTCATCGGCCTTCTTGTGTCTTGGTTTATATAGAACCTTATTCTCGTGCATCATGGTGGCTCTCTGTGTTACCAGAAAATGTAAATGAACAGCAAAATAATTGCAGTCACCTCAGGTCAACTTTATCCAAATGCCTGCATCATTGTGATCTATCGTATTTGTGAAATAAGAGTCATAGCACCTATATGAAATCAGCAAATTTCTATCATTTATCTTCCAGGCAATTATGTTACTACTGTGGCAAAATTTTCTGGTTTTGGTTAATCAACAGGATCAGCCCCAGGGGCTTCCCAGACGTGCATCTTTATGGTATGAGCACTGGGGCAACCCATGGGGCGGGGATGGGGGAGTTAGGAGGTGTCTCTCCTTCCACCTTCCTCCTTTAGTCTTTTCAGAGCAAACTTCTAAGCACAGTGCAGGGAAACTCTAACAGGAGGGCTCTCTGACTTTTTAAGGTAATGGGGCTTTGTTTCAGTTCAGGTCTTGATGTAATTAGTAATGGTCTGTTTTGGGTTGGTTTTTATTTATTATTTATTTATTTATTTTTGCAGTTTATAATCAGTCCATCCCCTTTTTGCTCCCCTCTGTCCCCCTCCCCACCCACCCATTCCCCCCAAAGTCAATCTCACCTGTTGTCCATGTCCATGGTTCCTTTATACTAGATTCTTGTCTAAACTGCTCCCCTTCCTGGCCTCTTCCTCCCCCTCCCCCCAACCCCCTTCCCCCTGACCACTGAAGGCCTATTCACTGTATTCATATATTTGGTTCTGTTTTAAGTCTTTTAAACCATTTGGGGCAGGCTCTTACTATGTAATTGCTGCTGGTGGGGTCATAATTTGCTCACTGGGAGGAAGGACAGATGGGAAGAGGGACTTACTTCTCTTGTCAAGGGAGTTTCAGGAGGAGCTGGAGTTCGAGCACTAAGATTCACCCAAATTTTCCAAAATGTCCCATTCCCAATTCTCAGGGCTGGCTCTTGCCAATAAAGTCCTTAACTTCCACATAAGACACCTTTGAAATCATCTTGGCGTTATAAACTTGCAACCTTCAGCAATAGCCCTTAGGTCTGACTTTCGGCTGTTATCAACAGCCGTTATTAACATGTTATTAACATGGCTGCAAATGTGAGGATCCTGGAGGCCCTCTGGGTCTCTGAGCATGGCTTGATCCAAGACTGTCAAGTTCCTGACCTTGCCATTTTCTTTCTTTATGGTCTCCTTTGTGGTGTAAGCAGAAGTAGCTGACGTATTCCACAGTCTCTTTCATTCTTTTCTCTCCCGTAGCAATAGCCAACTTGCTCTCCTAAATTCTTCTTTTCAAGAGCCCCTTAATGGTGGCCACCAGAAGTGTGGATTTCAGTAATTGTTCGCCACTATGCGTCTTCTAAAAATTTTACTTGAAGTTGAAATGCAGTTATCACCGTATGCAAAACCAACCAAGTCCCCTAACCAGGACGCGTTTCCCATTTCTGAAGGCGTGGAACCTGTCTTGTCATGCAGTATTCTGACAGTCAGGATTCATTAAAGAAAAATCAAAGCAACTTAAGGATTCGCTATAAGGATGAATGTTTAAAAGTCGTTGGTAAACTAGAGAAGTGGTCATTAGTGTGGATGCCTTTATAGCTTTCAAGTGTTGTCACTGGGAATATAGTCCAGGACTCAGCAACTTGCTGCTGCCACCCAGAGGTCAGGATGCTGCAGCAAATGGCCAGCAGTGGCAATGGTGTCCCTGCTCTGAAGTCCAGGGGGTGGCCCTTGGCCTTCAGCCATCCGTGGCAGATCTCCCCTTTGCCTTCCAAATCTCATATGACAGCATTGGCCAAATGCAGATTCCCCACCTCCCAGGAAAGGCAGCTGGGAAATGCAATCCCCAGACCCAGCCCCTGAGGTACAGGAGAGTCTTGAATGGGTTGTGAATAAAGGTAACTTGCCAACAGTGTTCAGTACAAAAACGGATTTGGTCTGAAGAGAACCGTGCAAACATTTAATATTTTAATTAAAACTCACAGAAATTCCAGTTGTAGGTGTTGAGTCTTTTTAAATCTACTTTACCTCTCCTATTATTGTTTTACAATTTCACAAGATAAGAGTTTAAGGCTATTTTTAAAAAGAACCCAAACTATTTTGCATTACTGATACATTTTAAGATGAAATTATTTTCCCAGTGTAATCTTCTTTCTTTTTTCTTTAAAGAATTTTTTAATAGATTTTATTTTATTATTTTTAGAGAGTGGGGAAGGGAGAGAGGCAGAGAGGGAAAGAGACATCAATGTATGGTTGCCTTTCACCTGCCTCCAGCTAAGGACCTGGCTGGAAACCTGGCTTACAAGCTGGTTATGTGCCTTGGCTGGGGAATAAAGATATTTTTTTATTATCATTTGTTATTTTTAGAAAGAGGGGAAGGGAGAGAGGCAGAGAGGGAGAGAAGTATTAACGTATGGTTGCCTTTCACCTGCCTCCAGCTACAGACCTGGCTATAGACCTGACTTGCAACCTGGTTATGTGCCCTGACTGGGGAATCAAACCAGTGACCTTTGGGTTCGCAGGCTGGTGCCTTACCCACTGTGCCACCAGCCAGGGTTGTCCAGTGTAATCTTCTTGTCTCATTTCCCCCATGGTTCCTTCAGAAGCTATTCTCCTTAAACCACTGTTGTCCATCCCCTATTTTAGCCATACATTCCCATAATCATAATCTTGACCCTGTTATTATCAAGAATGACAATTATTTGGTAATGATGATGTCATTGGGCCACTGCCAACCCTTATGATGCCTTTGAATTAGAGATGAAGTTACTCTTCATCTTTTGGAAGCTTATAATAAACCACTTATTTTAATAAAACAAGACACTTAAATGCCATCTGCCAAAAATTACAAAAATATACAAATCATAAATTTCAAAATTTGAATGGTACCCACTTAGAAAGGGGTAACCTTGGGTTAGGTGGTACATTATCTGCATTAACCATTTCTGTGGCTGCTATTGTCTGTCACTCCCTTTTATATTTATTCCTCTTAAGCTGGTTAAAAATCCAGGTTTAACTATTATAATCACCTTGTTGTACCTACCCCCAACCACCTTTCCTCTCAGTTTGTCATACACATAGATAAAGCACATACTTCATTAAATTCGACTCTGCCTACTTTGTGCCTGCACTAACATGGCTGGACATGGCTGTAGAAAAACTCAGATGTGTTAACTGATCTTTACATTCATGATCACAAAACCAAATGCCCCCAAATGCTGTTTCTCTAGCCAATACACTCTCCCACTTTCCTGAACAAATTTCATATTTGTTCTTGGGTCACCAAACTTCCAACACCTTTCCCCATGTTGCAGTTTTCAACTGCTATCCCTTTATTCTATTTCCCTTGGACAATTTAAGCAATCCCTACGTTACAGACCAATGAGCAGCCGGAAGGGAAACAAAGGCAGGGCCGTCCATTGTGGTCTCACAGAGAGCTTACTGCAGGGGGCTACAAGCAAAGGGGGACATGCCTCAGCTGCTGACCCAGTTGTCCTGAGCCTGGTCCACTAAGGCCGCCAGGCATTCTGAGCAGCAGAAGTAAACAGCAGGATGGGGAGAGTCCTTGAAAGTCTGTGTGTGTCATCGCCACTAGCTGGGAAAAAGAAAACCTTGAGACTGTGCTTTCATCCCAAGGTCTGGAAGGGGTGGGGGACTCCAGTGCCCAAATAAAAGGCCCTAAAACAACTTTGGTTAACTGCCTGCTTCTTGTCACATATGCAAAATGAACAAATAATCTAGAGCAAGATAACGGTTTGGGCTAACTGACTCCCACCCATATCTACATTTGGGTAGCATGTCGTCCCAGGAGAGCTGGCATCACATTTACTTGCAGATTAAAATGTGACTCTCTCACCCCCATCCCACCAACTATGTATGTCCTCAGAACAAAGGATTCATCCCCTTCCCTTCTCTTCCCTTCCCTTCCCTTCAGTCCTCTCTTGGCCCTTTTGCCACATGGGGGACCCCTAGCCTCACAACCTCTGACCACTCTTATTTCTCTTGGCTCGCTGGCCACCTGGCCTCTGGCCACATGGGTGCTGGTCACCTGACTCTAATTTTAGCCACCCTTGCTTTTGCTCTCCCATTCACTAATAAACTTTGCGTGCATGCTAAAAGGCTCACTGGTCTGTAACTTTGTACTGCATTGGCAAGGAGAACTAGGGTTTCTCTGGTAGCATAAAGAAAATTGCCATAAACTCCCACCACCACTATCAGCACTCCTACAAAATGTAAATATTCAATGACTTTGGTTGAAAGGTATATGGGAGTTCTATGTAATAATCTTGCAAGTTTTCCCTAGGTTAGAAACTATATATCTACAAGGAACTGTCATAGAAGAACCACGGACATGGACAAGTGGGATTGACTTTGTGGGGAGTGGGTGGGTGGAAAAGCGGGAAAGAGGGGAGGGGAAATGGGATGGATATAATACAGCAACAATAAAATTAAATTTAAGAGAAATATATATCTAAAACCCATTACTTATTAGCTCCACTGTATCACCTGGACTATCTATAGAATAGCCAGATAAGTCAGATTACAGCATACATCAGCTGTTGCCCTGCTTCTGCTCAAATCCTCCAACAACATTCCATCCTCTTTAAAGACTGAAGGTGTTTTCTGATCTGTAAGGCCCTGCAATTGACCCTACCTCCCCATTAGCTCCCTCATCTTAACTGCAACTCCTCCCTTCCTCAACACAGGGCAGCCACAAGTCTTTTCACGTAATAGTCCTCCTGTCGAGAGATTCAGTTCTAAAAATTACTCGCAGGTCTTACTCCCTAACTTGTTTCCAGGTCTTTTATCAAATATCACCCTCTCAATGAACTTTTTCTTATATGCCCTATGTAAAATTTTAAAACAGCCTCCACTTCACCTTGGACTTTATACCCTTCCCACTTTCATTTTTATCTCCAGCACTTAACACCACCATTGTATATTTTTTCCTTACTTATGCAGTTTACTGTCTACCTTTATTTATTTATTTTAATTTTTTAAAAAGATTTTATTCATTATTTTCAGAGCAAGGGGAAGGAAGAGAGGCAGAGAAGAAGAGAAATATCAATGTATGGTTGCCTTTCACCTGCCTCCAGCTATGGACCTAGCTGGAGACCTGGCTTGCAACCTGGTTACGTGTCCTGGCTGGGAATCGAACCAGCGACCTTTGGGTTTGCAGACCAGAGCCAATCCACCAGAGCCACCAGCCAGGGCTCCTGTTTACCTTTAGAATGTAAGTTCCATAAGGACAGATTATTTTGTCTGTTTTTTAACTCTTACATTCTCAGCATTTAAAATAGCCATGTGCCCTGGCTGGTGGCACAGCGGATAAGGCGCCGGCCTGTGAACCCAAAGGTCGCTGGTTCAATTTGCCAGCCAGGGCACATAACCAGGTTGCAAGCCAGATCTCTAGCCAGGTCCATAGCTGGAGGCAGGTGAAGGGCAACCATATGTTGATGCTTCTCTCCCTTTCTTCCTCCCTCCCTGCCCTTCTCTCTGAAAATAATGAATAAAATCTTTAAAAAAAAAAAAACAGACAAGCAAAAGTTACTCAATAAATATTTGTTGAATACTTTAACCATGTTACTATAACATATGGAATTCTGGAGATCCTCAAGTACACTGTTTTGTTGCTATCCAAATCTTTAGGATAGCTGGATCCCCAGTGGGCCATCAGCACAGGATAACCCCATGTTTTACGATATAATGTAGTAGAATAAGATATTTTTCTTTCTCTTCAGCTGTTACTTCTATCTCTTCTTCTTGGCTCAAAATTTTGTAACTATTCCAGAGCACTTTTGTCACTGCACTTTTGGCTCTGTGTGTATATGTAGGTCTATGTCTGAAATGGCTCCTGATAAGTAGATATCTTGGAAATCCCCTGATAAATTCACTTCTGAGATTGTGTGTTGTTTTAATATTTCCCTTGGGTTTCTGCCACAGCCTCGACATATTGGAGCCTTTTCTTTGGTCTTCATCGTGTATTCATATCACACAAACTTTTTTTCTCCTTGTGTTTCTATTTTTCAAAGGATCATAACCTTTTCTGGCTACTTGAAAAATCAATTTCATAGACTTCTACCATTCTTCCTGGTTTGAGTATAATGACTTTCTTAAGTGCTGTTTTAAACTGAGCTTTTGTTTACAAGATAACAGTGCCAGTAATTACATCAGGTTTTTAATGAGTTTGCAATGGGAAGAGATCATGTGGACTAAAGAACTTCTTAATTGGAGTCCTACAAAAAAAGTTCCCAAATGGCTGAATGAGCTCACTGGTACACTCAGTTTCATTGGCCACTTGGAAATACTTCAAGGAACCTCTCAGAAAGGAAAAGAGATCCTTATTTGTGCATTTCTTGTTCCTAATTCCACTACCCATACACAATTCCAACTCGAAAATTTGTGAAACATCATCAGAATTAAGTTTCTGTGTGAATGAGTTGTTAGTTCAGACTCATTATAATGCAAGCAGAAGAAAAGCCAGCTGAAATTGGCAAAAACAATAAAGAAGATCTATTAGCTTATGCAAGTCTGAAAAGCTAGGTTTCAGGATTAACCCAAAGTTTCCACCAGGAATTTGGTTTCTTTCTTTTCCTCTCTGTTCTGCTATCCACATGTTGGCTTCATGCTAAGGCTGATTCCCCTTATGGCTATAGAATAGTTGCTAGCAAAAATTGAGCTACAAACTTCTTGGTTCACTCATTGAGAAAGAAAAAAATACCTTGTATCTAAAAGTTTCAGGCACAAGTCCTAAAATTTATGCAAATTGACTAGCTTAGGTTATGTGCCCCTACCTTCCACTTAACCAATCACTGTGGCCAAAGCAATAAAATGTTCTCATTGGCTTTTGCCAATCAGGACCTGTCCCAGGTATAAAACTTGGACATAACATTTTCTCACAGCAAATGGTCAATGAGACCAAAATGTAGATATCTGTACTTGTCGAAGTCCCAAAAAGAAACAGAGATCACCAACACTAATTAGGGTAACTTGAGGTGAGATGTACTTGTTTGATTTGGTTTTATTCAAAGGGCCACATTGCAAGGGTGTGGATGGGGTACAGCATGGGATGGTGGGAACGGGGAGGGAGAGGCTCCAGAAGCCTGGAAGAGAACTTGGTTGAGAAGTCTATAGGAGATATGTGTGACAATCTTGTGGAGAAGAGCGTGTTGAAAGGCAGTGACTCATTAGAACACAAGTAACTTCAGAGGTGCTTGGGAGAGAGTTAGAGGAATTAATGATCTTACATTCTTCGTTTCTCCTATTTCTACTGGGGATCTGTCCAAACCAAACCAGAAGACTGAGGATGCAAGAGCCCTGTTGACATGACCACACTGGTCTGCCTTCCAGGGCTGAGTGGAAAAGGCAGAAAATAGAGCTGGGAGGAGGAACGGAATGTATTCTGCACAGAATCTGAATCAAAATTTAGGTGCCGTGAGAAAGTGGGAGAGGGTAATCAACCCTGGGAAGAGAGCCAGCTGGTGTTTCCTATAGACCAGAAGTATTTTTCTTACTAATCTTGCTTAAGAACTCAAAAAAATGGCAGTGCCTTGTATTCCCAAAAGCAGACAAGCCTCTTTAAAACATTTACAATATCACTTAAGAAGCTTGTCTAGAAAATATCCATCCACATACTATAAAAAATAGAGATATTTATTGGAGAAGATATAAGGAACATTGTACGTAGGACAATGATACCTCAGTCCCCTTCAAAGTAGGTACCTTGGGACCTCACACCTGGTGAGAAGTGATTAGAGTCTGAATGTATTTTGAGGTGAGAGATTATAAGGTTTATTGACAAGTTGGATGTGGTATATGAGAGTTGGAAAAGTCATTAGGTCATTAAAATCAGCAGAGTGTTTCCAATGGATTCCATGAAAACATTTGAGTTCTAACAGGTCTGAAATTGGAAGAGGGTTATTCAATCATGGGGCGACCAACAAGTCTAGGAATTCTTCTGCTATTCCTGACTGTTGCTGAGGTTGAAGTTAAAAAGTACATTTCCAGACAGAGAAACAGACTGTGAAAGCCATGAAAGTAGAGATTATTTGACACATGTTGAAATGATGAGGAGTCCTGTTTTGTTCAAACATGGGAATGATGAAAGGTAAATACAGGAAGAATGGCTTCAAAGACCAGGAGGAGACAGCTCTGTGGGGATTCACTAATGGTTTGTGAGGAGAGTAACAGTCAGTGATGCATTTTAAAGAGCTTCATCCACCTTCACAGTGAGAGTATATTAACCCTAAATCTGCATGGCAAAATACCACAGATTGGGTGACTTAACAGAAATGAGGCGGGAAGTCTCGTATCAACTCCAGTTTCTATTAAAAAAAAAATACATCAAGTAACTGAAATATTTCATCTTGCGTATAGAGAAGAAAACCTGTTTTGCAACACTACCAAAAGTAAAAACTTTCATTTCTTTTTAGGAAAAAAATACTTGAAAAATTTTATAATACACTAAATGCATCTCGAGGTTAAGAACGCAAATGTACGAGACACTAATTTTGATAAGATAAATTTAATTTAATGTTCACAAATCTTGCTATGTGCATTCCTGAAAGTATAAAAACATTATAGAGAGAGCAAGGATGTGAAAGGACTGTCTTCTGACCTTTCACATCTGAGGCTTTTATAACTGCACTTTTTAATAAAAGCTACCTGATCATCAATGTCTATACTGTGTGGTAATCAAAATGTATGTAACATGCCTCATGCGAATGACTAAAATGAAAAGTGCTATTGCAATTGTAATAGCAGTCTCTAATTTTTCAGCTGTAGCTACTTCAATGGCAGAGATGTGGAGTTGGGTGTTGTCATGTTCTGGAAAGCTTCAGTAGCTCCTTACAGCACTTAATCAGATGGTGAGTACGATTTTGCCATAGACTCAATGTGGCTGACTTTTCTAAACTGATGCCTTTATTAATACAAGTGTATGTGTTCATTCAATAACAATATAAATCATGACAAGTAAAATGACCTAATCTTAAACATAAAGGTCTGTGATTGTTTTGGTTCTCACTTCATTCTCAGTACCTGACCCTATTTTCGGTACAATATGAGCATTTGGTTGGTACATACGTGTTGAGTGTTAAAAATATGTATTTTAAAAAATGGTATTTTACTGTCTTTTGACAGTCTTGACTTTACTTTTCAGGATTAAATAGAAAGTGATCCCTGAGTCTGAGGCCTCTGAGTTATATCACAGCTTTCTACATTCTTTCTTCACCTTATTTTTTGTTTCATCCACCATGTTCCTACTACATCTGGGTGTTGAAAGCTCCAGTCTTCTATAAAAGAGGTGATTTCCTTCCTCTTCCAAGCATCTTCTCTCTTCCAGTGTCCCAATTTCAGACAAGTGATGTTTTCCCTGTGGAATACACAGAAAAGGTCTGAGACCCTCCCTAGCTCTGACATTTTTTTACCTTTTTGACTCCTTTATTCTTTATTACGGGAGGTTCAGCCATAGTGACATGGAACGTGTTGTTTTACATATGCTTCCCTGGGAACAGGGCCATGTGTCTTTTCTAGGCTGCCTCTTTCTGATGAATAAGCTAAGAGGTTTCAAATTTTGGTTGCCAGAGCTCAATACGTACCAGAAACATTACTGAATCTGGAGGGATTAAATATCATCCAGTCTGCCCTCTGCATTTTGTATACTGCACAACACGGCCATCACTTGAGAGTGGCTTGCTTGGGTTGTGAAGCACACCAGGAACAGATCATGGTTAGCAGTTTTGCGGACTTCTTTCTCTTGAATCTTTTGGACACGCATGCCTCTCTTGCACAGGAAAGTTAGTTTAATGGAAAAGCTGTCTCCTCGCAGTCTTGTAGTGAGAAATAATTTTTCCTTTCCAACTTGATTATGTCATTATGCTTCACACTTCTTTCTGGTATATTTCCAGAAATATACAGCTGAAGAGGAACTTCATCTGAGATTAGTGTTTTTTTGCATCCTCACCTCATGGATCTGGTCTTTTCCTCTTTTATCAGTTTTCCCTTTCCCCTTCATACCAGTTTTACTCATTATCCTCTTCCTGACTCCCTGAATCCTTTGTGGGTATATATTTTCCTGTCCTGACTTGGTCATTTCCTCCCTGTCCAGTGATTACTATGCTCACAGACACTTGTGGTATAAAGCTGCTAAAATGAGCTGAGGCCTTAAAAGATAGATTTTTTTTAAAGCAAATAAAGACTCACATTTTGTTTAAAAGTATGACTTTAATATGTGACCATTAATGGCTTTACTCCCTTCCCAAATGTTAATTTAAAAATAGAATAATTACTATACTCAAACACCTATTATGTATCAGGCATTGTAGGATGCACTTTCTTTCTGTTTTTTTTTGTTTTGTTTTGTTTTGTTTTTTGTTTGTTTGTTTGTTTTTGTGTGTGTATGTGATTATGCTGTTACAGTTGTTCCAAATTCTTTTCCCTTTACTCCCCTCTGCCCAGTACCCCCTTTCCCTTCAGCAATCCTATCCCCCTTAGTTCATGTCCACGAGTCATGCATATAAGTTCTTTGGCTTCACCCTTTCCTATATTATTCTTAACTCCCCCCCTGTCTATTTTGTGCCTATTAATTATTCTTAATCCCTGCATCATTTCCCCCATTCTCCCTTTTTCCCTCTCCCCACTGATAACCCTCCTCATGATCTCCATGTCTGTGGTTCTGTTCCTGTTCCCGTAGTTTGCTTAGTTTGCTTTCATTTTTGTTTTTTAGATTCAGTTGTTGATAGTTGTGAGTTGGTTGTCACTTTAATGTCCATAGTTTTGATCTTTTCTTCTTAAATAACTTTCTTTAACATTTCATATGATAATGAACTCCTTTAGCTTTACCTTGTCTGGGAAGCGCTTTATCTGTCCTTCCATTCTAAATGATAGCTTTGCTGGATAGAGTAATCTTGGTTTTAGGTCTTTGCGTTTCATCACTTTGAGTACTACTTGCTAGTCCCTTCTTTCCTACAAAGCTTCTTTTGAGAAATCAGCTGATAGCTTTATAGGAACTCTTTTATAGGCAACTCTCTTATTTTCTCTTGCTGCTTTTAAGATTCTCTTTATCTTAAATATTTGCCATTTTAATTATGATATGTCTTGGATTGGTCCTCTTTGGGTTTAGTTTGTTTGGGAGTCTCTATGCTTCCTAGACTTGTATGTCTATTTCCCTCACCAAATTTGGGAAATTTTCGTTCATTATTTTTTCACATAAGCTTTCAATTTCTTGCTCTTCTTCTTCTCCTTCTGGTACCCCTGTAATTTGGATATTGTCATGTTTAAAGTTGTCCCAGAGGTTCCTAAGCCTCTCCTCATTTTTTACAATTCTTGTTTCCTTATTCTATACTGGTTGAATGTTTATTTTTTTCCTCATGGTCAAATTTTTCATTTGAACCCTGGTTTCCTTCTCTTCACCATTGGTTTTGTGTGAATTTTCCTTCATTTCACTTAGCATAGCCTTCACTTCTTCCCTTTTGCATTTGCCATACTTAAGCATATGTGTCAAGTCTGTGAGCACCTTCATCACTAGTGTTTTGAACTCTGCATCTGTTAGGTTGGCTATCTCCTCATTGCTCAGTTCTCCCACTAGAACCTTGATCTGTTCCCTCTTTTGGGCCATATTTCCCTGTCTCCTCAACTTGACAGGCTCCTGTGTTTGCCTCGGTGTCTTAGGTAGAGTTGTTGCGCCTTTACGTTGTAAGGGGCAGAGCCTTAGGTATTCTTCAGTACCAACAACCTGTTTCACCATGATGTGGTGCTTTATGTGCGGAGAGGATCAGGGAGGGAACAATGCTACTTGCTTTTCACTCACCTCTTTTCCAGGCACTTCTCCCATTTCCTATATGGGACTGGCACCTCTCTAGCTGTTGCCCTCACCATGGTTCCCAGAGTGGGTGGGTCTGCAAACATTCTAGTACCTTGGGGGCCTCTGAACAAATAGACTCTGCTGAGAGACCAGCAGTTTCTTTTTCCACCCCAACCCCTACTGATTTTTACAGTCAGAAGCAATGAGATTTTATTTCCCCTGAGGTGCTGGAACTGTGTGCTGCTCGGTCTGGTCTAGTCTGGGGCTGGGATTGCTCTCCAGGTGTCCCTACTACTTTTTAAAAATGCACTTTACACCAGCCAGGCAGTTGCTGGCACTGCTGTGGCTCCACTGCCCCCTACTGCTTCCTCTCCACCTCAGCTCTGCCCCTCTTACCTTTCCATATGAGTATTCCTTTATATCTTTGTTGGCCATCCATGCGGCTTGATTTTCTGGAACTTCTGGTTCTCTCCAGTTTTGAGATTTCTTAGTTGTAGAGGGAGACGCACTATGTCCATCTACACCTTCATCTTGGCTGGAAGTCCAGAATGCACTTTCCATACATTATGTCTAATATTTATAAACCTCTTGCAAGGTAAGTATTATGGTATCCTATTTTGCAAAGAAAAGGACAAAGGCTCAGAAATGGAAAGTAGTATGTCCAAGGTCACTCAGGAGAGTGGAACCGACAATTATCTGAGGCAAATTTCATGTTTCTTATAAGATTACATAATCTTTTAATACTAAAGAAGTACATTTCTCCTACTTCATCACTTCTTTGTAAAATATAAATAACCCCAAAGACATTTGGAAATAATCTAGATTTTCATGGATGTTTTCCCAAACCTGGTGATTAAAGGACAGCACTACTTAATAAAGCCTCCTGTGGTGACAGAAATCTACATCTGTGGTGCCCAGTGTGGCAGCCACAAGCACATTTAGCTTGAGTACGTAAAATGTGACTAGTGTGACTGATACACTGAATTTCCAATCTAATTTGATAGTAATTAATATAAATGTAATTTTAAACAACCAAGTATGGCTACCATATAGGATAATGTGTCTTTGTAATATACAAGTTTTTTTTGTTTTTGTTTTTGTTTATTTTTGGTAGTTGTTTCCTATTGCTCCAGCTCTTTTAGGACTTCTGTTCTATCTGATTACTTTCAAATCACTGTGAGAAGAGCAAAAGAAATTATTTGCACCTTTGATTGTATTCTTGGTAATGGGTGTTAGTGGAAATTACTTTTTAAATGTTAATTTCTAAGAAAAATGTTATGGCATCACAACATATTCTTGCTTTTCTTTAGCTCCTCATCAAAGAATGCTAAAAACTTAACACTTTTTCTCTACTTGGGACTTAATTAGCTTCAATGTGTAATGTAAAGTCTTCGCAGTTTTATTTTATTTTATTTTTTACTCTAGCACCCTTTCTTGCTCTCTGTAGGCTTTGTACTCACGTATTTAGTATTTAAGGTACAAAGAGACTGAAGTTACACCTTCTACACCATGGAGTATTATTTCTATGTTATATAATTTATGTACCTAAACATTTCATGTATAGCAAATAAGCTGTCATTCACATAAATCTTTTAAAAAGATGTTCTTCATATGTTTGTTTAACAAATTAAGACAGAATAAAATCTGACTGAAATAAATACAAACTTAAAATTATGTAAATATATAATATGGGCCCACATAATTCCTATCTACCTTGTTTTTAAAATATTTATTTGATTTATATTATTATAAAACACATCACCATTTTACCAAAAATCATCCTCTAAAGGTTCCTTTGGTAATCAACTCCCATGCTTTTCATTAAAGAGGACTTATTATTATCTTTTGAGAAGTATACCTATTGCCTATGTATGATACATCTAAAATTATTTGGATAAGAGCCAATTCAGTTTACAAGGATAAACAAACCAAATTTGTTTCAACCAAAAGCTTGTACTTTAGAATGTAAAACACAATTGCAGTTACAGATGAAAGTGTTGAGGCATTGAGAACTTTGGATGGATAGGCATGTGTTTACCTACAAATGTAAACTGTGATAAGAAATAATTACTCCCAGTAGAACACAATTCCACTGATTATACATAGATTTTTTTCAAGGACATTTTTGTACTGTCTCCTCCCTTGGAATTCTTCTCTTAGGGTGTGAACCAAGTAAGAGGAAGTGAGTCTTCAATAAAATTTCAAAACAACTACTCCAGTGCTACCTTGCTGTGTATTTTCAAACTTTTAATGACATGCAAAAAATGGGAAAAGAGGCCCATAGGAAAAAAGTCAGAAGAAAATATTCTCTTTTTAGAGTATTATATTTCTCTTAATATAATAATACTATTTTGAAACCTAGCACTTGATTTATAACCAAAAGTACATTTGGCAGAAAACACTATTGAGATTATTTTGTATATGGACAATTTATTTGAGCTGGTCAGCCCCAGACTTCCATATGTCACAATTTCTCTTGAGACAAGAGATGTGAAACAGATATGTTCCCCATCAATAGAAAAGTACAAGCTATCTCTCTTCTTTATTGTTGAACTATATCTCTTCAAGAAAAATTTATTTTATTCAAATCATAAAATCGTGCTATTGTTACAATGTAAGAAAAAGAAATTATGTTCAAGGTGTATATTCACTGAAAAATATTTTCTACCATTTTTTTGCTTCCATTTTTTTATTTCTACTCAACATTTAATTTTCATTTTATCTAAATAGAATTTCTGCTAAAATGTGTATTTAGATATTTATAAACCCATTTTAGTCCTTGTTGAAGTCCTCTACCACTATTTCATTTTAACTTTATTTTGTTATCTTCTCAGATGAATAGCCTGACATTTAAAAAATGGGAATTCATAAAAACTCACTATAATTAGGCAATAAACACCACAAAATTAGGTAACATGATAGGTGGAAAAGGTCTTAGAGGTTTTCTAATCCAGCTCATTTTATTAGACATTAATAATAGGTTTTCTATAAGTCAGGCACTATTTATAGTTACTACCATCTATTGACCTCACAATGTAAGTGCTTTACATGAGTCTTTTCATTAAATCACTTCCCAATTTTGTGAGATGAGTATTATTATCACCTCATAGGTACTTGAAAACATTGGAGTTTAGAGAGGGAAAGACAGAGACATGTGTGGAAGGAATGATAGAAGGAAACCAATGGCCAAACACAGGAGTAAAATGCTTGCAACATAAGACAGCCTTGAGAAAATGCATTTTAATCCAGCATATTAGAAATGATTTGATATTGCCCTGGCTGGTGGCATAGTGGATAAGGCACCGGCCTGCGAACCCAGAGGTCACTGGTGCAATTCCCAGCCAGGGCAACATAACTAGGTTGCAAGCCAGGTCTCCAGCCAGATCTGTAGCTGGAGGCAGGTGAAAGGCAACCATACATTTATGTCTCTCCCTTCCCCTCTCTCTGAAAAATAATAAAATCTTAACATTATATACTTTGAATTTTCTTTAGGAAGCCAAATTATTTTAGATTATCCTTTAATTAAATTATTAAAAATATGAAAACACTTAAGAAAATATGTGACTGGAATGAGTGTAGTAGCTTATCAGGTGGATAGACATTACCTGCAATAAGAAAACTTGAGCAAAATGGTTAATTTATATAATGACCTACAAATTTTGTCTTTGAGTCTGTGAAGACCTTAACTGGAATAGGAAACTTATCCTGATATTTACTAAAATTGTATTTCTATATTTATGCAACACTTCTTGTACTTACCTAAGTATATGCTTACTGCTTGATAGATTTTAATTTGAAACATTAAATAACACTAGAATGGGAGAGTTATGGGGTTAAACAGTGACAGCTATTATACTCTGGGAGGGAGCTGGTACCCCCACTTTCTGCTTTGAGACTAGACTTGAGAAAGAGAAAAAGGTTTTAATTTTGGTGATTACTGCATTCCTTCAGTGTACTGTATATCAAAGTGGGCTATTTTATTATTCAGTGACCTTGATAACTTTTACAGAGGCTACAGAAGAAGCAGGGCAGATAGTAAGCTTGACATGGCTTGTTTCTGGGGCTACAGCTTCTGGGTTTAAAATTTGCCCTGTTTTAAATATTAAATTCATGCCCTGGCTGGTGGCACAGTGGATAAGGCGCTGGCCTGCGAAGCCAAATGTTGCTGGTTCGATTCCCCAGCCAGGGCACATAACCAGGTTGCAAGTCAGGTCTCCAGCCAGATCCGTAGCTGTAGGCAGGTGAAAGGCAACCATATGTTGATTCTCTTCCCTCTTCTCTCTCTCTCTCTCTCTCTCTCTCTCTCTCTCTCTCTCCTCCCCCCTCTCCCTCCCTCCCTCCCTCCTTACCCTTCTCTCTAAAGAAATAATAAATCTTTAAATAGAAAAAAGAATGTATGGTACCTTTTTTCCTTCGCCCTTTAGGGAGGGAAAAAATGCTTCAATATTGTTTATAATTTACCGAATTGCTTTAAGAAAATAAACAAGTGTCTAAAAATTAGTAACATTTTGAACAAAGATGTAAGAAAAATATTTAGTTCATTTAATCTCAAATGCTGGAAAATTTTAGTTTCAGGTAACTACTAATAAGCTTAGGAGCCTGGAAGGGATGACCCACCCCAACTACAGGTAATTAACCATAAGCAGTTCTACCTTTGTGCCTTAGGAGGAAACCTTGGCCCAGGATACAACGACAGAACACTGCAACTTTGATTCCACCACTGTTTTCTCCTAATTTTAAAGAGTCTATAATAAAGCACCTATAAGGATTCAAAAAAAGAAAGAAAGAAAGAAAGAAAAAGAAAGAAAGAAAGAAAGAAAGAAAGAAAGAAAGAAAGAAAGAAATGATTTGATAGTTTAAAATGAAGCTCTCGTGCTTTCTTATAGGAGTGTTATACTGCATAATCCTGTCAGCATGGGACAGCTGATTACCATGTAAAATAAGCTTTGAAGGAAAACAGAATTTAGGTATACTGGCTTAGGTTGAATTGTTAGCTCTAATTTTACAGATTAGGGAAAAAGTTTGCTGTGGCCAAATGACTTGGCCAAAGTCACAAAGTGACTTTTTTCCTGCCAGAATGTTGACAAGAAAATCTAGACCAGGACCTTGGGCCTGGAGAAAGTTATGGAAAGGGACAAGCAAAGAGAATGTTTACCTTTCACTCTGTAGAGTAACCTTCAATGTTTCAGATATTTGAGAGATGGAATAAGCTTCCTGATTTCTATTTTCAACAGCTTCCTTGTTGTCCTGGCTGACAAGAATGGAAAGAATTTGGTCAGGTGAACTGACCTTGCGTTGAAGTGAGAGTTGCGAATGTGCAGTGCTTTGTGGCCACATGAAACCTGAACCAGAGCAGAAAGGTCCAGCATGGAGAGCTTTCTTGAGAAGAAAAGCCTAAAGTATAAAGCACCTTAATCACCTCTCCCCCTTCTTTCCCTCCCACCTACAATCTTTAGCCTTCCTCTCCATTCTATTCTTTCCTGCTGAGGATGAAAAGGGGGTTCTCCATAAGGCGAATCCACAGGATGATCTGATCATTAATTCTTCAATGGGCAGGCCATGGTGGGAAGTCACACTCCAGGTATATAACTTTTCATTAGAAGCTTTGTCTTTGCATTGAGCAGGCTCTTTCCATTGCCCTTGTACAGCTAAGTTAACTCACCTTTAAAATGCCAGAAGTAATATCCCTGGAACATGGGCCCACCCTCAAAATACCACATAATCTTAACTATTCTGTTAGCCAACCCCCATCTTGTTTTCTCCTACTTTCCCATAATCTTCCTGAAGTTCCCTCCTTCATTTCAAAAGCATGAAAGAAACTGTAAAATGGTCTTTCTTTGGAGAATTTGAGATCACTTTCTAACAATTGTCATCAGTTTGGGCTGAACAAAATTCTTATACAAATTCTGTATAGGTTTGGACTTTTCTTATATTGACACTCCTTAGATTTGTTAAAACATATTAAAAATCTGTTATCATCTGCGACATAAATGGTTCATTATGAAATAAAGGCCAATGGTATAGTGAAGAAATGGGACTTTTTGACTCTGCCTTCACTTCTTTCTTTCTACTTAAAAAATAAAGATTTTTAGACTGAAAAAAAGGAGTTGCAGTCCTTGGTGACCTGACAGATCATAAATTAATATGTAGTTGTTCTAAATGAGTAATATCTTCTGGTGTAGGTAATGTGGGCTTTAGCATAATGGGAATTTGAATATCAATTTATCAAATGTAGGTTTGTAGAAGAATCATGGAGAATAGGAACATTTTATTGTTAAAGAGAATGAGATTGGCTCCCAAAATTTAAGATAAATATTTGCTGTAAATTCTAAAAGGTTTTACAATGAGTTTTGAACAAATAAGTTGAGGGATACTTGAGAATGAACACTAATCATTGTAGGAACCTGTATTCTTGCAATAACAGCAAGTTATTGCTGTTATTCAATGCATAGGGAGCCACTGCACTAAATTATTAAAATATGTCCAGGCTGCAGGACCTTTATTATTATAAACTGTGATCATATTAACCGAAGTGAACTATTCTCATGGGTGGAATAACATTCGTGAAACATCACTGACTTTTCAGGAGTGTGGAATCCTGCAGACCCCACTGAACCCTACTGGGTTGGTTCTCAATGTAATAGACACAAATAGATTTGAATGTGTTGCCCCTGTAAAAATGCTGGTAGGGGATCCAGGGTGTTTGGTGGCTGAAGTGTCAGACATCCAAGTGCTTTCCTGGGTTCTGTCATGTCTCCTCCTCTCTACCTTCTCCTGCTCTCCACTCCTCCTCCTCCTTCTTCCTTTCCTTATTATTATTTTTTAAGATTTTATTTAATTATTTTTAGAAAGGGGGGAAGAGAGAGAGGCAGAGAGGGAAAGAGATATCAATGTATGGTTGCCTTTCACCTGCCTCCAACCGCAGACCTGACTGGAGACCTGGCTTGTAACCTGGTTATGTGCCCTGGCTGGGGAATCGAACCTGTGACCTTTGGGTTTGCAGGCCGGCGCCTTATCCATTGTGCTACCAGCCAGGGCTCTCCTTCTTATTTTTTAAGTATAATTGACATATATCATGATGTTGGTTTCATGTGGGCAACATAGTAATTTGATATTTCTATATAGTGTGAAATGACCACAGTAAGTCTCACTAACATGCATTACTCTACATAGTTACAAATTTTCTTGTGATGAGATCTTTTTAACTCTACTCTTAGTAGCTTTCAAATATATACTGCAGCATTATTAACTAGAGTCATCAGGCTATACATTACATCCCCATGACTTACAGTATTTTGACATCCATTTTGACACACCTTTTGACACACTTCACCCATTTTGTCTGCCTCGCTTCTTTTGGTAAAGCACCAATCTCTTCTCTATTTATAAGCTTGGTTTTCTTTTCTTTTTCCTTATTCCTCTCCCTCCCCTTTCCCTTTTCCTACCCTTCTTCTCTTCCTCTTCCTCCTCCTCCTTCTTCTCTTCCTTCTAGATTCCACATACTCGTGAAATCATGTGATATTTGTCTCTCTTATTTCACTTAGCATAATGCCATCCATGTGTTGCAAATGGAGAGATTTCGTTCTTTTTAGATTCAACCATTCTTGATGGTGGCTTTCATGTCCTGGCCAAGATGGTTGCTCCAGCAACTTACATATCACCTGCTTTCTTTCCAGAAAGAAGAAAGAAACTGTGGGGAAAAGAGGGCACTTATCCTTAACATTAAAGGCAAGGTTAGAAATTGGTTGTTCTCACTTCCGTCCATATGTAACTGGTCAGCACTTAATTGCCTGCACACATCTGGTTACATAGGGTACTGGAATTCTGGGGCTTTAGCTAGGAAGTTATGTCAAGTTAAAGATTCTTTTTCTGAGGAAAAAGAGAGAATACTTATTGAAGAGACAACAAGCAATTGGACCTTATTTAACTAGTGCCTCACGTTTTCTCTTTAAAGGTAATTACAGAAGCCACACAATAAAATCTATTTATAGAAATTTTAAATATAAAGCACAATAAAAGTTCTCTTTAACATTCTACTCTATATTCATTTCCCTCTACAAACATAGCCTTTGGCAGCATTTGATTCTTTCTTCCAAGCATTCTCATGTAAATTATATATTATACATATCTAGCTTTCTTTTTTTAACCAAATTGAAAATATTGTGATTCTTGTTTTGAAGCTTATTTTTTCATCTAATTACATCTCTTAGATTTGTCCTATTTAATTTGATACAGATTTATCTAAATCTAATAAGTGAATACATGGTATTCCATAATGTGGAATTATTTAACTGATCTTATTAAGGGTATTTAGGCTGTTTCCAACTCTGTTCTGTTCATTCAAAACAATTTTCCACAAAAATATTGCATTTTATAATCACAACCTATGCTGCAGTGAATGATAGATGTATTTCTACAAAATGGATCTCTAAAGAGAAACTTATTGCACATTCCATGAGAATTTTAGAATCAGCTGATCAAGTCCAATAAATAAATCTTATTAATATAATTTTTAAAAATAAATTGTGTAAATCAATCTTTGGTATGCATTGAATATATTTAAAGAAACTAATATCTTTATATTATATGATCTTTTTTATTCCAAGATTTAATAATTTTCTTAATATAGGTATTATATAATTCTTACTAAGTGTATCCTTAAGTATTTTAGAGTTTTCTCACTAAGATTACTATATTTTATTATGTTTTCTATTGGTTATTTATGAGATGTAAGAAAACCACTGATTTTTGGTATGTTGATATTTTATTCAGTAAAATTACTAGTCTTATTATTCCTCATAGTTTTGACAGTTATATTTCTTGGCTTGTATCTGCCACTGAAAAATAACCATGTTTCACTTGATTTTTAGACCCAGAGTCTATCAAATAAAGCAGCGTTCAGCGTTCATCCCCTTTGAGGATGCATCATTGGTCTGCTCATTTATCCCTGAGTCAGAAATACACTGTACTGAATACTGCAGCATTCTACACAGTCACAATATCTATACGTCCCCTAAGGTAGGTTTTCTTCTCAAACGATCTAAGAAGGCATTTTTGGCCCTTTGATCTTCATACGTATTTTAGAAGCCACTTGCCAAATTGGCTGTTAGCATATTTTTATAAATTAAAAAATGTGTATATTGAAGAGAACTGACATCTTTTCAGCACTGAATGTTCCCATTAATGACTATATTATTTATTATTTTAAGTTTTCTTTCTTGTTCAATAAAATTATCATTTCCCACGTAAATCTTATATATTTTTGTTATGTTTTTCTTATTTGCTATATTTTGTTGCTATTGACTTCTTTCTTTTTTACCTTTCATACTGTTTGTGACAATGTAGATGATTACATAACCCACAGCAAATTATAGTTTCATTTTTATCTTTGTAGATTTTTTACATTGTATTATTATTTGTCTTTCTCATACTTTCAAGGCTAGTTGAATAGAAATGGTGAGAGTGGTCAAATGTTTTGTCGTTAAAGGGGTGTTTTAAAGAAATTATAATGGGAATGTTTTAATATTTCTTCCATGCTTATGATATTTGATGAATTTGTTTTTAATTCATGCTATATTTCCAGTTAAAGAAGTTTCATTCTTTTTCAGTCTATACATCAATACCTTTATCTCTTTTTTGAACAATTAAAATACTTGAATCAGCTCATTTTATACATTTTATAAGCTTTATTTTCCTGTAAATTTTAGTTTTGTCTTGACATTTTTTATTCCAACAGTTTAGGTTTTATTATCTTATTCATAATATAAACACTTGGATTGACCACATTTTTACACAGAATTTTCTCTCTAGAACAATTTCTCTTTTGTTCTGATTTTTATTCTTTAGGATTAACTCAAAATAATAAAATCACTCAATTTTTCTTTTTCTCACAATGTCTGTATGTCACATGTGTGTGTGTATGTGTGTGTATTTCACTATTATCTTTGAAAGACAGGTTCACTAGAGACTTAGCTGTCTATTTATTAATTTTTTTCTTTCAGTACTTTGAAGACATTATTCCATTGTCTTCTGGTTTCCCTTGTTACCACTTCAGCTCAGCTTTTAGAGGAATTGAGTTCCTTTTGAAATAATCTGTTTCCGTGGTTCAGAAGTCTGGCTACAGTATGGTTTAACTCATTTCTCTGTTCTGCGTCTCCTGAGACTGAAAAATCAACATAACAGCAGACCTGCATTTCTTCCTGGGGATTCTGGGGGAGAATCTGTGTTCAAGCTCATCCAAGTTGTTGGCTGAATTCAGTTCCTGGTGGTTGTAAGACTGAGCTCCTAGTTTCCTTGCTATCTGTCAGCTGAGGACCTCCCCAGCGCCTTGCACATGGCGCCCACATTCAAAACAGTCAAAGGAATGTTAAGTCCTCTGTAGGTTCCGACCTCTCTGACTTCTGAAAGGCTGCGTCTCTCCTTTCTCCCACCACATCAATTCCAGTGCTCTATGTGCCCCTACCTCTTCTTTTCACTGTTCATCTCACAGTGACCTCCCTATCACCTGATCATCACTTACCATAGTCTCTCTCAAGCATCCAAATACATGTTTACTTAGAAAAAGGATACCCCCACCCTGGGACATGATCTATATCTCCACTTCAAATGACAAAATCTTAAACTCTAGCAGTAAGTTTTTCATACACATAACTTGTTCTATTTTGGGTCTTAGTTTGTCATCCTACCAAAGAGAATGGGTTTAAAGGAATGTAAAAGACCAACACTCACACCATGTAAACAACACGTACACACACAAAGGCATGAATATGCTCAAATATTTTTGATTCCCAGTCAGGACACAAAACCAGGTTGCAAGCCAGGTCTCCAGCCAGATCCTTAGCTGGAGGCAGGTGAAAGGCAACCATACATTGATGCTTCTCTCCCTTTCTTCCTCCCTCCCTGCCATTCTCTTTAAAATAATGAATACAATCTTTTTTAAAAATAAAATAAAACAAAGAAATGCCTTTAAAAATAAGAAATAAAAATAAAATAAAATTTGATTTTTTTCAAGTAGATTTAAATTTTTACAATTTTGTGTGGAGGTGGGTAGTATTTGTATGTTCAAGAGTACTGTTAGTTTAGCTAAATTACTTGGATCAATTTAACATGAGGAAGACAAACCCATAATAGTTTTAAAAAATAACACTAAAAAAGGAAGTTTAAAGCCTGACATTTTTCTTTTATATTGTTTGACTCTGTATCACATAATATGTAATAACTCACATTTTAAAATATTGAGTTCCTATAAACAGAGATCTTTAACTTTCGTTTATACATAGTGACATTTTTTTATTAACCTGACATGGAATATCTAACATACTTTCATCTTCAGAGCCCTTGTGATTATTTTATTTCCTTATTGAATAAATATTTACTAAAAACCTGTTGGGTTATTTATTAATTACATGTTATTAAGAGAACTATCTTAACCACAGGAGGTACAGATATGAGCAAGATCAATAGTGTTCTCGTCCTCCTAGGACCTAACTCTTTGTGGAAGAAACACAAAAAAAGCCAAAACACATGTAGCATAAAGTCAAGGAGTGACAAGTGCTCTGAAGGCAGTGATGATTCAGGGTCAGAGGAGAGAGAGGGTTAAGTGGGAACACTTCAGGCAAGGTGGCTATTGAACTCCAGATGAGGAGGCAGACACCTGAATGAAGGGAGGGCGGCAGTCCTATAATGATGAGGGAGGAACAAACCTCCAAATGTATTTTATGGCTACTGGAGCATCTGGATCTAAAGACGCAACTCGTGAAGAGTAGAAAAGCAGACCCAACATTTCTGTAAAGATAACAATTGTCTTCCTGTTTAGCATTACAAGTCATGGGACTTGAAAATCACATAGATATAAAAACTCAGTTACATGGGTCTCTGCCAAAAAACTGGCAACTCCTTACCAAGCAAATTACATAAACAAATAAGAACTAAGGCTATCAACAAGCTGTTAACAGAAAAGAAACACATTCCTAGGTCATAAATGGAGAGAAAACAAGTTTTCTTCAGAGTTTTGACTGGGTTTTGACCACCTGAAAAAGTGAACATTTATTGGGAGAAAATCAGGGTAATTAAATATGAAACAATGAAAGGAAGTCTCAGCCTGTAGCCCAGTCCTAAGGCGGAATGCACTCCGTTTTGGCACAGAAGACAGTTTTAACAAAGGCAAACTCATCCATTCTACTTATCAGGTTTGACGTTTTAGGGCAAATGCACTCTATCAAATTCTTTATAAAAAATGTGTCCATTTATAAAATCACTATTTATTGAATTGGTAGTCAATAACAACCAAATGTGAATTTAAAAAATGCATAACAATTGAAGAATCCTAGGGTTTCTAGAAGAATTGAGAAGTATTTCCGTATACTTATATTCAGATTATATATATATATGTATATATATATAGAGAGAGAGAATTAAAATGATAATATTTTAGCTTTCTAGTTTTATAAATTTTAT
>PVIW01000293.1:143627-290876 GCA_004026585.1 Noctilio leporinus
TTTTTTTTTTTTTTTTTTTTTTTTTTTTTTTTTTTTTTTTTTTTTTTTTTTTTTTGAAGATTTTATTTCATTATTTTTAGAAAGAGGAGAAGGGAGAGAGGCAGAGAGGGAGAGAGGGAGAGAGACATCAATGTATGGTTGCCTTTCACCTGCCTCCAGCCACGGACCTGGCTGGACACCTGGTTTGCAACCTGATTATGTGCCCTGGCTGGGGAATCGAACTTGCGACCTTTGGGTTCACAAGCCGGCGCCTTATCCACTGTGCTACCAGCCAGGGCCTATATTTTCTTAATAAAGTCTCTAAATAGAAACTCCAGGCATCTAAATTGGAAAGGAAGAAGTAAAACTGTCCCTATTTGCAGATGGCATGATAATACATAGAAAACCCTATCATCTCCACCAAAAAACTATTTGACCTAATAAGTGAATTTGGCAAAATAGAGGTATAGAAAGTCATTATTCAGAAATTGAGGGCATTTTTGTACACCAATAATGAAATATCAGAAATGCAAACTAGGAAAATCTTTCCATTTATTATAGCAACAAGAAAAATTAAGTACTTAGGAATAAACTTAAGCAAGGAGGTAAAACACCAGTACTCTGAGAACTATAGAACACTGAAGAAAGAAATTAAGAAAAATACAAATAAATGGAATCATATACCATGTTCCTGGACTGGAAGATTTAAAACATCATTAAAATGCCCATACTATCCAAAGCAATATGTAGACTAATGCAATCCCTATCAAAATAGTAATGGCATATTTCACAGATCTAGAGTAAATATTTCAAAAATTTATATGGTACTAAAAAACGACCCCAGATAACCTCAGCAATCTTGAGAAAGGAGAACAAAGTAGGAAGAATCACAGTACCCAATATCAAACTATATTACAAGGGCACTATAATCAAAACAGCCTGGTACTGGCATAAGAACAAACACATAGATCAATGGAACAGAATAGAGAACCCAGATGTAAACCCAGGTCTCTATGGTCAACTACTATTAGACAAAGGGAGAAGGAGTATAAAATGGAGTGCAAATAGCCTCTTCAATTAATGGTGTTGGGGGAACTGGACATGTTCATGAAAAACAATGAAACTAGACTAAATTACACCATAAACCAGAATAAACACAAGATGGATAAAAGACTTAAATATAAGTTGTGACATCATAAAAGTTTTAGAGAAAGCATAGACAGTAAAATTTCAGCTATCCCACACAGCAATATTTTTATGGATGCATCTTCTAGGGCAAGGGAGATAAAGGGAAAAATAACAGGTGGGACTAATTAGAAATCAAATTAGAAAGCTTCTGCATAGCTAAAGAAAACATCATCCAAATGAAAATGGGATCCAACCATATAGGAAAACATAATTGCCAATGTTACCTCAGACAAGAGTTTGATCTCCAAAATATATGAAGAACTCATACAACTCAACATCAGGAAGACAAAGAATCCTATTAAAATGTGGGCAAAGGACCTGAATAGTCACTTCTCCAAGAAGGACACACAGAAAGTCCATAAGTATATGAAAGGATATTCAACATCACTAGCCACCAGAGAGATGCAAATTAAAACCACAATGAGGTACCATCTCACACCTGTCAGAATGGTCATCATTAACAAATCAACAAACAAGTGCTGGTGAGGATGTGGAGAAAAGGGAACCCTAGTGCACTGTTGGTGGGAATGCAGACTGGTATAATCACTGTGGAAAACAGTATGGAATTTCCTCAAAAAAACTAAAAAATGGAACTCCCCTTTGATCCAGCAATTCCACTGCTAGGATTATACTACAGAATCCTGAAACACCAACTCAAAAAATCCTATGCGCCCCTGTGTTCATAGAAGCATTATTACAAGTCCTCAAGTTCAGGAAACAGCCTAAGTGCCCATCAGTAAAAACTGGAGTGCATTTACACAATGGAATACTATGAGGCAGAAAGAAGGAACTCCTACCCTTTTTGACAGCATGGACGAAACTGGAGAATATTTCGCTAAGTGAAATAAACCAGGTGGCAAAAGACAAATACCGTATGGCATCACCTATAAGAGGAACCTAATGAACGAAACAAACTAGCAAAATAGAACCAGAAGCAGAGAAACAAGGACAGCTACCAGAGGGGAGGAAGGAGGGGGATAATGGTGGAAAGAAGGGAAAGGGACTAGTCAAGGAACATGCATGAATGACCGATGGACATGGACAATAGGGCAAAGATTGACAGCTGAATTGGGGAGGGGGGCTGGTTGGAGGAGGGTAAAGGGGGAAAATTGCAACAACTCTAGTTGAATAACAATAAAATACTTTTTAATAAACTCTAAAAGTTTCTGTAACACTATTATTCTCCTACTTGTTCTTAAATAGATTCCTTCACTGTAGAAACGGCTTTTCGTATGTAAATACAAATTTTAATTAACAAATATAAATTACCTTTTGAAATTAAAAAAATTTTCAAAATTAATATACTAAATAGAACCAGACATGCTAAGACTTTTAATAAGTAACAGATTTACTTTCAAAAGGTACTAAAAAAGTAATTGTCCTTGAACAGAATATGGATTTTTGAAATTGTTCCACTTCATAACTTCCTATTTAAGTATAAGTTTTAGACATTGAAAGGCAGTGTCATCTTATGTAAATTTAACCCAAAGTGCTGCAGCTGAGAGTTTGAAATCTTCCTATACATGTCAGTAGGAGATGGGGAAAGGACAAGTGAAAAAAAGTCTCTTATCCCAAAAGCATTGTGGAGGCGGCCAGGAGGATGGTATTTAGTACGTTAGCTGAGGAAATGACGAGAAGGAAATTGTTTTGTGTCTGGGGAACCATGTGGAATTCCAAGATAAGAAAAACAGTTGCTAATTTGAGTATAAAAGCAGGAAACATGATACACTTGTTTCCTTTTATGCAAACACTGTATATGAGGGGTTGTGTGAAAATTATTTTTCTCTTGCTGAACCACAAAGACATAGAATCAAAGTGCTTCTTTTGGACAGGCTGGCTTCTCTTTTCTTCGTGTTTTCTTTTCTCTCTTCTATTTCTTGTGGATATTATGGCTAATAACACAGCAAGTTTAGGGAGTCCATGGCCAGCAAACTTTTGGGGTAAGCTATTTTCTTTACCTGGTTTTAATTGAAAATTACAGCGCAAAGAAATGTACTACTTTATTTGTTGAAACATTGGAATCTAAGACATTTTGTTGACTGTAAACTGATTGTTTTCATTGATTGAATATAATAGATATAAATGTCTAAATAAGCTATGAAGACACTGAAGCATCTATGCGACAGGTATAAATTTGGCTGGTGTTGCAGAATATAATTATAAAGTAATAAGAATGAAAATGAGGAACAAGGTGGCAGTAATCGGTATTTGGAAGGTGATAATGTGGACATTGTTAGAAAATGAAGTTTTATTTGTCTTGAAGTTATGGATTATGGATTTTATTTAGTGAAATCAAGAATTTCTATAGAGGTTATTTTTAATATACATTGTCAATGTTATACTTTTTTAATTCCCAAAGTGAATCTGTATTTAAGAAGTGTGACAACACAGATAAAATAAGGAATCATGTTAAGAAATTAAAAGGAAGAACTGAACTGGAAAAAGATTAATTGGAAATAAGATCACACATTATATTATAAAGGAAGCTTATCACAGGAAAAAAAGGCACAACACACAAGGATTTTTTTTGTGTTCAGACACAGCTAGTAGGCAAATATCAGGAATAGAACAGAGGTCAAAAGTACCAGTTATTCAAGGTGAGAGGTACAGGGAAGGACAATGTACTCTTGGGTTCAGGGAAATTTTTAAAATAAAAAGGGCAAGTTGAGCTTTATCCAGAGAAAAACTTTCCAGGAGAAAATGGAGTTCATGGAGAGATCGATTACACTTACTAGTTCAGAACAAGTTTTGAATCATCTCAGAGAATTATTTCAGACTTTCTGTTGCAACTCAAGAGGACATGTTGGGAGCAATGAGGTGAGAAGACAGCAGCCGTGGTTTCCTGTCCCTGGCCACCATCCCTAGTTGGCCACCATCGCAGGAATTTGCATGAAGGGAATTGATGCCTTCTTTCTTATCATCAACCTTTTACATTTGCTTCAAGTTTGTAAAGGAGAGATGATAGGGAACATCCTAATTTAATTTATGTAACCAAATCAGAAAGAAGAAAATAAATTCTATTTGCATATTTAAAAAGTAGGTTGGTTTTTCTAGGCAGACACCACTGGAAAATAAGCCTTTGAACTGTAGGTGTCTAATTATGCATATTTGCTATAATGCTAGTTCCTGTCATTTACAGAGAAAGTGAATGTACCAGGCATATACTGAAAAAACAGCTAGAGTGTGTTCACAACAAATTCATTATAAAAATAAGTAGCTGTATGAAAGTATTCAAAATAAAGTAACTCTCATTGCAAAAATAGTTGTAAAATCTAAATCTGTTTTTTCCCCAGTAATTAAAAGTTAAATTTCAGGTTCACTTAAGGAAAAGAAATAATTATTCACTGACTAAAATATGGGTGATAATCATAAAATAAGCAACTTCAACTTGTAAGAACAAATGTTTAATTGGAGTCTATTGGCCAATCCTAAAAAATGATAGATATTTTTTAAAATATAGAAATCTGTGCTTAAGAAGGAATTCAAAGTTACTGTTCTAAAGATAGTTCCTAGTGTTTCTTTGTCTGAATGTGTGAATACAATGAAAAATAGATAAAAATAATGAAAACCAGGAAGTGTTATATTAATATACTTTAACAAAACTAAGACAAATATGTTGAGCAGAAATAACGTTTTTTGGGAAAATATATAAAAGGTCACCTTATTTCTGAAGTAAAAAATATCGTGTAAGATGCAAAAATGTAAGTTTGAACATATAAAATGTAAACATTTTGTAAAACATGTCTATCTTTTCAATTTTCTTTCTTGTACTTATTAAATTGGTATCCATTATGACCACTGACTTCACAAACATATTATTTTGAAAGTTTTGTAAAACATTGTCTAAGGCATTGTCTATGGCTTCCAAAATTACCTAGCTGCTTCACAGTTTGAATTTAGAGGAGTAGAGAGACTAGCTTAGAAAAACAAAACTTGTGCATTAATGATATCAATTTCCCAGACTTAACACACTGAAGTCACATAAAAAGTTGTTTCACAAATATCATTTTCCTGGTTTACTTTACTAAATGATAAAAAAAGCAGATAGTGATAGCAGATTATTACCAGTCATGACAGCTTGCGTAGAAGTCACTACCAAAAACTTACTAACCGCCGTGGAAGTATGAAAGTAATTCACGTGAAGGTATGCAACAAAATCAGCCTGAGAATAGCGGTACAACTAAAGACACTGTGTGCCTTGCATTTCTCACTTTTGCTTAAAAATATCGCCATAAGCATGGCCCATGAAAGCAGAACCGGGAAACCAGTGTATTCTATACACCCTGCTGTATAGAATAGGAGAGAAGTATCCTTGAACTTTCTTATCCCCTGGGTACTTAGAGTCCTGAAGAAGACATACTTTTTGGTACATACCCTACCTTTTCCCCTGGCTTTTCTCTTTTGGCTATAGCAGCATGTGCATTTGGGTAGCATCACTGGGTCAGTAGTTGGCATGTGTTCACCTCAGTGAATCCTTTCCCAAAGGGCAATGTCTGCTGTCAAGATTACCTCTTGGAGTAGATTGTGTGTCCATGACATGTGCCAATAAATGCTTTTATTGTTTGGAATAATAAAAGAGAATATATAGGAAAGTGGCAATGATTAATAATAGTTATGAATTTTTTTAAATATGGCAGAAATGATTCCTAAGTGTTTCTTAGAAGAAAATAGACTTTACCTGTTCCTAAAAGGTTAGATACGATTCAAATAGGGAGATAATTCTAGGAAGGACTTTTCAGTCATTCATTTTTCCTTCATTCAGTCGTTCATTCATTCATTCGTGTGTTTATCTATCCTGTTCATTCGTTTACTCAGATGCATTGACTTGCCACCCAATAAATGACACGCCATGCATGAGGTATTAGGATGGAGATGGGTGTACCTGAAGAATTTAAGGGTATCAGGGAGAAACGTTATCAGCAAACGTGCTTATGATTTTTGCCTTTGGTCAAAACTACTAACAATTTCCTAGGTTTTTGCTCATGTGTTTTTCCCACACAAGAAGACATCTCAAATATCATTTCTTCCAGGAAGTGTTTTCTCGCCACTGTAAGTTATTCTATATCATTCTAATATAGATTATAACACGTATGGCCCGTGGTACTCATGCATGCCATTTACTTTTATTTAAAGAGTGTGAATGAATCAATCTAGGTTCTACTAATCCAAAAAGAGAAGAGGAAATTCAGGAGTGCCAGTAGGGCTTCAGAGATGAGCAGGATAAACTTTGAAGTCGGGTGGTGAGAGCAGGCCTCAAGGAGAAGTTGACATCTGAGCAAAAACCAAAATGAACCGTGCAGAGAACTGAGGAAAGAACTTCAGGAGCCAGTTACTGCATTGTGAGGCTTTAAGTCAGGGGTATGTCTGATGGCAAAGAGGGCAGCGTGGATGAAGTTAATAAGCCAGCAGAACAGTGGAGATGGGCACAGGTAATTAGATGCAGATGACCTTGGAACTTGTATCTATAGAAGGCCAATTTTAGGAGTTTGCTTTTACTCAAGAAATGAAGGGTTTAGAACAGAAGAATGATGTGATTTGACTTATATTTTCAAAGATTCAGTCTGGCTCCTTATATTGATGACAGAGTGTACTTGGGGAGAATAGGGTAAGAACAGGGGCATGAAGACCAGACAGAAGGCTACTGTAATGTTACAGCTCAGAAATGATGGTTGGAACAGGGAAGTAACAAAGTGTTAATAAGAAGTTGAATTCTGGATGGAGCAGTATTATGAAAACAAACCAACTAGGATTTTCTGGCAGATGAGATACACGTAGAAAGCACTCTGTTGAAATAATTATAATTAATTGAGTTTTCTGTGCCCTAAATATTATTCTTTCTGAAAAACCTTGACCAACGTCGTATCACTGCAGTCATTCTGTATACTCGAGGGTACCAAGAACAGCATAGCCTGCTTTGTTAATAGCTAAGCTTATGATTCTTATAACTGCAAAGGATTTTGTGACAAGGTCCATGTTCTGTTGGACAAGATCAATTTTCAGATATTGGAACAGTTCAACTCAAAACCACTAGATGGTAGCCTCTACTAAGTTTTAATACTAATGGACAGAGGTTGAAGTATTTGATTAGATTTACTAAAAACCAGATTCAATACTACAATGTTAAAATTGGAAGACACTATAGTATTATTATTTAGTAAAAAATGAATAAAATGACTTGGGGAAGTTATATAACCATTATGAAAATAGTCATTCATTGAGGATTTATGGGCCAGTCCCTAGGTAGTTGTACAGAAAGACACTACAGATTAGTATGACAGTACCTACTTCATATTCCATACCTTACTGATTTTAGAGTTTGATCTTTTTGCCTTCAAAAGGATTTCTGCATTTTAAAGTAATTATTTGATCTCATTATTTGCATTATAATTATATGAAGTAAAATTATGGTTCATTTTTCTTCCCCTAAGATTATTGAGAAATAGAAAAGTAAACTTTCCTCAAAAAAAGAATATCAGAGACAATGTATTTCTCATGTTTGTTTCATTTTATAGCAGAATTAAAAAAAAAAAACTCCCCAAACTTATTGTCAGGAGTCTACCAAAATTGAATTAAATATTTACTATTTTAAAGCTGTCTGGCTGAGAGATGCTTTTTAAAAAATTGTTCTTTTCTGGATTCTACAATCTGAGCCAGACAAAAAATCATTCATTTTAAACAAAAAGAATCCTTACGGAAGATCACTCTGGGACAAGCTGTTACAACTATGACTTTTGATATTCGTTTCTTATTGCTTTTCTGCATTTCACACTTGTTCTTGCAGTTTATATTTAGGGAGCTTATCAAGATTAGCTATTTCAGCAAGTCTTAGAAAGTCTTATGTTATTATCAATGTAAGTATTAATTCTACACATATAACAAGGACATAACAATTAATAAAATAAAATTCTAAAATAGATCTTTGACTGACTTTATGGGAAAGGAAGCCATTTTCATGGCAGGTACATCAGCAGAATGACAAAACTGAGGTACATGCATATCCAAGGCAGCACGATATTTTGTATGTCATTTTTATCATTTTTGTAGTTCTATTGTCTTTTATATTCCTTCAAAATTCAAATATTTTATTATTAATATGTATATTTATTTCAGTGAACCTTTAAAATTCATTTTAATCCTCTTCAGATATGTATATAACCACATATAGTCTTTTATTTATAATAATAATACATTTTGAATCATAATAAGCTACTTTCCCTGCTTGCCATTTCCCAAAATTTTGGGAACAGGCTCATTTAAAATACATTTATTGTCAAATTGTTCTTGTGGAGATATTATTCTAGTTTTAGTGTCACCCAAAATAATCTTTTCACTCACAAAACTGAATTGTCACTTAAGAAGGTTGTGGTGGTTGAAAATATTCCTTAACAATTCATATAATGGGTTTGTATATGACCCTTGTTTATTTGTATCTGAACAAGCATGTATTTTGGAAATCAAAGTGACCTGACATAAATATATTTCACACTCCACATATTTTGCTTTTCTTTCTTCATTTTCCCAATTACTTTAATAAGAAAAAAATAGTTGTTCTTGATTTTACATTTTTAATTTTTGATTGAAATTGAACCTGATGCTATTTTTCACTATAGATAAACTACTAGAAACATTTTATTTGTCAGAAGAGACTGTGGTAGAGAGGCTGAAAGGGCAAATGCATTGAGACCATGTATAGGAACTCCTACAACCTTCTTCGGTTTTTATTGGGTAACTGAATCTGTTTCAAGATCTTAGTTTTATCTCCATTTAGTTGAAATAAAGTGAATATACTCCCTTGCTCTCAGCTATTATACCTGCTTATATCTTGATATATTTAGGATCTTCAATCAGAACCTAGTGGTTACATAAGCTTATATACAATAGCAAGAATATTTATTTTATGAAATTGAGTATCTGTCTTCTTGTTTTCTGTCATACAAGAGTGAAAACAATTGTTCCTTGGCAAGCGTTAGCTGTCAATATTCAATTACTAAAATAAATTGTGTCAGTTCTACCACATAAGCCTTAGGCTCTTTCAGTATCAATAAAATGAGAAGTTTGACCACAAGGCATTTTTAAAAGTTTGTTTTAGCTGAAACCCCATATTTCTGTTTCTATATTTGAAGTTGTTAATATTCAAAATTCTCTAATGGAGGTTGTTGATTCAAGGGAATATATCTATAGAATATAGAGTATTGATTTACCATAACTTTCCCTAGTATTTTCATTCATAGCAGACTATCAAATCTGGTATCCATCCTTGCCTGCCCACCCCAGAATCCTGGGAGTCATTCTAGAATCCTCCATCCCTCAGCATAGCAAAGTATGTTGTTTTCACTGGTTGACTTTTAATTTTAGAAAGTGAAGGTGGAAGAGGGATTGAACACAGTCCTTTGTTTTTCATTTTCTTTCATCTTAAAGGATCCTAAACTTTCCCTTTACTCCTTCTTGTCTCCTCTCCTTTTCCTCCTTCGTGTGTTTCTTTTTTATACAGCTTTATTGAGGTATAAGTCACCCACAAAGGATACATTTAAATGGTTTTGGCCTGGCTGATGGCTCAGTAGATAGGCCCTGGACTGTGGCCTGTGAACCCAAAGGTGGCTGGTTAGATTCCCTGGGCCAGGGCACATAATCAGGTTGCAAGCCAGGTCTCCAGCCAGGTCCGTAGCTGGAGGCAGGTGAAAGGCAACCATACATGGATGTTTCTCTCCCTTTCTTCCTCCTTCCCTGCCCTTATGTCTAAAAAATAATGAATAAAATCTTTTTAAAAAATGGTTTTTATTTTCATTACCTAGTTGTGTGACCATCACCACAATCTAATCTGAGAACATGTTGTCCTTCAAGGAGAAACCTGTTCCCATAGCAGTCACTCCCATTCCCTCCCATTTCACCCCCTAGCTTGAGGCCATCACTAATTTACTTTCTACCTCCTTTGTTCTGTCTGCCCTGGACATTTTATGTAAATGGAATCAAATGAGATATGATCTTCTGGCAGTCTTTCCAAGACTGCCTCCTCACATTCCTGTACGAACTCAAAGTTTCTTTCCTATAGCAGAGTTTTTAACAGAACTGCCTTCCCTCTCCATGAAGTCTTGCAATGGAAGCATGGGAGATACTTTATTGGTATCTGTATGGTTTTTCATTGTTCATTTTACAGGTAACTTGCAGTTGAATGATTACTTTCTTCTAATTATGCTGAAAGTGTAAGTTTGGTATGGTAGTGTTTTTTGGAAGAAATGGTGGGAAATTCTGATTTACATTACTGCCATTGTCTTAGAAACCCTGAATTCCTATACCTTCTTTTTTTAGGGTCCAAATATTTGAGGCACTAATAGTTAGAAGTTAATTTGTAATTTTAGTATAATACAAGGAAGGCCAGTTTAGGTTCTAGCTTTATTTATTTGTTTTTTTTTTTCAGACAGAGCCTAACTCAGAGGAATGTTTATCTCAAAAGATTGCATTTTTAAGGCCATAACTTAATATTGTTTTTGTGAGACATATTTTGGAAGAATAATCATGGGTCTAACACAGTTTTCCTAAATCATTTGGTAATCTAAAAGTCATCTTCCCATTATAAAAGATATTGTTTAGATTTAATATAACCAATTTTCTTAGAAGATTTTTGTATTTATAAAGATAACTGTGAAAGTAGGACATAAAAATACAGTTTTTCCGCACGAGATAAGACACTAAATATAACTTAAAATTAAGAAGTAATATTTATTCTTATATAATCATTCACATTGGTTTATTTTATTATTCCTGAATTACAGGTTTTCTAGACATTGTCATAGAATATAACAATAATAAACTGGAAAATAAAAACCTTGGTAATCATAAAACTAACTCCATTAAAAATAATGAAATCAATGAGTATAAACAAATTTTTTAAAAGTCACACAACATGTTAAAGAGAAAGTGAATTTGGAAGCCTGTATCAGTTAGCTTCTGCTATGGAACCATCCACCCTAAAACATAGTGCCTAAAATGATCATTTACTTGCATCCTAATTCTGTGAGCTGGCAACCTGGACCCAGATCAGCTTAATGTATTTTCTTTTTTCTTTTTCTTTCTTTCTTTTTTTTTTTTTTTAGAAACTGCTGGAGTTCCAAGCAGTTCATCTTTTTTCTTTCTTTCTTTCTTTTTTTAAGATTGCATTTCATTATTTTTAGAGAGAGGGGTAGGAAGAGAGGCAGAGAGGGAGAGAGACATTAGTGTATGGCTGCCTTTCACCTGCCTCCAGCTACAGACCTGGCTGGAGACCTGGCTTGCAACCTGGTTATGTGCCCTGGCTGGGGAATCGAACCTGCGATCTTTGGGTTCACAGGCAGGCGCCTTATCCACTGTGCTACCAGCCAGGGCCTGCTTAATGTATTTTCTGCTGGTCTTTTCTGACATATCACACTCAAATGTTGGTTTGACTTGACTCTGATTTATCTAAATAATTTCCTTACTCTGGACTTTGGCAGACTCTTGGTCAGGGCCGTAAGGGTGACTGGGTCATGTGTCTCATCATCCAGCAGGCCAGGCTAGGTGAGTTCATTTGTTGGGAACTATAGAAGGGGTTGGAAGTTTACAGTTTTACTTCCATTGAGTCTTTTTTGGTCAAAGCAAGTCATGAAGCCAGATCAGATTCAAGGGGAAGGGGAATAGATTCTACCTCTTCAGGAAAGGAACTTCAAGCATTTGAACCACTCTCTTCTTTTGTTATTTAATTTCCAGTCCATGGATGTCTCAATACAGAATCTTTAGATAAACAACTAGATGTAATAACTTACCAGTAACTAATTTTTGTTAATGAAATGCAGGCATCTCTATTCATCAGGTGACACTTGACATGGAGTTTGAAGATTGAGTTTTCCAGACAGAAATGTAAAAGTTGTATCCAGCTACAAAGAAAAAGACATGCAAAAGCACAGCGTTTAAGAGAGAATGCAGGCTTGTGAGTTAGATCAAGGGGTGGAGAATGGAGAAACGTGGTGAATGCTAAGGCGGTAGGGGCCTTTTACTACCTAAGGGCTCTGCTACCCAGTTGCACTTGAGAATATGTTTTTAGTTCCTACAAAGAAGCAGTAAGTTAGAATTTCTATTTTTGGTAAGGTCTTCTGCTTTTCTCCATTTCTCACCAGAACAGCAAATCTGAACAAGTATAAGTTCTATGAATTGGAGGATGCTATTAATAAAGATTCTATGGAAATTCAGGGGACAGGAATTTTATCATCAAAACAAGGACACGATGGCAGCATGAACTAGAACTTGGACATAGGTCATGTCATCAGTGATTCATAGATATAAATGACAGTCCAGAATTTCAGGAAATATATTATAAATCAGTCAACCCATGAGGTGGTTCTAGCCTGATACTTCTTGTCTCAGAATGAGCACAGGAAGTGAGAGATCAGGAAGCCTGCAAGTGGGACACATCAGTGGGATGGTTGAGAACAGCGGAAAAGGTAAAATAAACATGATTACAACATTTTAAATTCATTTTTGGCACATTACTTACTACCGTAACTCAAATGGAAAGAGATCTTTTGACTATATTTGCAACCCTATAAAAATTTAATTAACTAAAGAATGGCTTAAAAAAAAAAAAAGACAACAGGGTGGGGATGGATGGCAGGGATGTGAGGGGTAGAGGAGAACAATGGGGAAAATTGGGCCAACTATAATAGAACAACAATTTTTTTTTTGTAATCAAAAATAAATAAATTAAAGAAATGAGACTACTTTTATTACTTATTTTTAAAGATAGTCAAATAATGTAAGCAGCATGGCCTGACACAGCTAAAATGTTATTTTATATCCTTCTGCTTACAGAAATAGAACCATGGCAACTTTCATTTATTCGTGTCCACCTGGAACCATTGTCTAGTTCTCTGAATCAAGCTCTGATGCATCGCATATACCAATCCCGAGTTACTACTTGTACTCCGCCCTGTGTGTTCATTCGAACCTTTATTTGCAACTCATACTTGGTTGTTTTGTTTGCTTCTGGGTTTCAGAGGATCTTCTAATGTCCTTCACCGTGTCCATGGCGATTGGGCTGGTACTTGGAGGCTGTATCTGGGCTCTGTTTGTCTGTTTGTCGCGGCGGAGAGCGAGCGCCCGCATCTCGCACTGGAGTTCCAGCCGGCGACCCAGGTCGTACACGCAGGGCCTCAACCGGCCCGGGTTTTACCGCCACAGCGGCTACGAGCGTCGCAGCAACCTCAGCCTGGCCAGTCTCACTTTCCAGAGACAGGCCTCCCTGGAGCTCGGAAACAATTCCTTCCCAAGGAAATCAAGCTTCAGGGCTTCCACTTTCCACCCGTTTCTGCAAAGCCCCCCACTCCCCGTGGAAACGGACAGTCAGGTGATGACCCTGCCGGCCCCCAGCGCGTCTCCGGGCGCCGACCCGCCGCACCGGCTGAGCCGGCCGGACTTCCACTGGGCCACGCACAGCCTCCCCGGGGGCCTTTCGCCCCCGCCCCCGCCCACCTACGAGTCCATCATAAAGGCGTTCCCAGATTTCTGAGGCGTGTGGCTTCGCCGTGAGTTTTCTTTCCTTCTTTCCTTGTCTGCTCTTGGAAGGACATCATAAACAGACCAGGCGGAATCTCAAGGACACGGTCCAAACCACCACCGAGTTCCCAAACTGAAAAAACGCGCATGCAACTTGGACCTGACAACAGACGTTTCTCTCTGTTGTCTTTTTCCTTGTCTCACTAAGAAGTCGTGTTTTTCCAAATAGGTATATATATTTATGTATTTGTTTTCAATGTGAGGATTATTCAAGGCACTGCTTCCTATCTAAGGATCAGCAGTAATACAGTACATATATTAGACTAAAATAAAAATTAGATGTTTGTGGTTTTAATTCCTGTATACTATCCAATAGAAGGGGAAAAAATATTGTCAGCTTAAAAGTTTTTCTAGCCTAAGGAATGTAATTTTACTTTCTTTAAAATGACAGTGAGCCTGGCTGGTGGCACAGTGGATAGGGCGTTGGTCTGCGAACCCAAAGGTCGCTGGTTCAATTCCCCAGCCAGCCAGGGCACATAACCAGGTTGCAAGCCAGGTCTCCAGCCAGGTCTGTGGCTGGAGCAGGTGAAAGGCAACCATACATTGATGTTTCTCTCCCTCTCTGCCTCTCTCCCTACCCCTCTCTCTGAAAATAATAAAATCTTTTTTAAAATAAAATAAAATAAAATGACAGTGAACCATTTTATAATCTTGGATTTTTAATGACTTATGTGGGCACAAAATGACAGAATATAGCAGATTCTAAAGTGCCTTGATTGCACTCATTTTTGAAAACTGGGAATCAAGGAAAGGAAGCTGAACTCTGTGGGTATTAGAGGTTACTTTAATTTTGACAGTTACTTTTGTGCTTTTCCTAAGAATAGGTAAATACATTATTGAGGCAGAATCTTTGGATTTACTCACATGATAATTTAATTTTCTTCACTGTGGTAGTTATGTTTTCAGAAAAACAACAACCATATATTCAATTCATTTAACCTAAAAAAAATACTTTAGCACTGAGCTTACATTTTTCTTAAGGGATAAATTTTATTTCTTAGATTTAAATCTAGCAATTGGAAAGGCACTTTATTTGGGACCTTCTCCTGTAATTTCACAGACAAATAAGTAGGGGTCAGTGGGGACTACGTCTGTCACTGAAATAGATAGAACAACCATGAAGAATTCTCCTTTCCAGGTTGACTTATCCGGCGTTATTCCTTGTGTGTATCTCTATGAATTTCAACCTCAGATTCTGTGAAGAGTCTTCATACATTGATTAATCCATGCTGTAAGTCATTGGTGTGGACAGTTATTTAACGAGTTCCCTTCCACAAATGGCCAGCCTCTTAAAGACAGATACAACCAAAAGTGAGTTCCGGAGAGCTTCAGTGGCCAGATGGCTGTGGTTGACCCTCTTCATTTGAGGACATGAGTTCAATGGATAAAGGCTTTATTTCTGATACCGTAAATATTTACCTTATGTCATTGTTTGTTTGTTTCTATGAATACTGGGAATTCCAGTGAAGAAAAAAATACTCTCATTTTAGTTTCTGCAATACAGTGGTCCCAGTTAATAGCATCTAAATATGGTTGAAAATTATAATACTCTTTATAAAATATTTTTGTGTAGCATTTTTAATTATTTTTATTTAGGTTATATATTTTATTGTTCCTTAAGGCCAATTATTCTTAATGATGTCTATAGATAGATGCTGCCTTATATACTATACCAGAAGGAAAGAAAGAGAAAAGAAAGAAAGAAAAGAAAGAAGGAAAGGAAGAAAGAAGAAAAAAGAAAAGAGTGATCTCACAGGAAAACCAATTTGTTTTCAGTTCTTTTTAAACAAATTTAGCAATCATCATATAGCCATGTAGGTTTTCAAGGCATTATGAACTTGGTAAGAAAGCTGTCTTGTTCATATGTCATCCTTAATGTTTAACATGAGAAGTAAGCAAAAGTTATGGTTTTTATCTAGATATTATATTAGGAGTAAAAACTATTTTGTACCTGCACAAGGATGACACACAAATTTGTGAAGCGTTCCATGTTTATTGTTTATCTTAAAAGAGACTATTATTTTTTAAAAAAACTGTTTTGTGTCTTTCTCCTCCCTCCCTGTGTTATGAAACAATCAAAATGAGTGTGTTGTAAATATTGTACAATGTATGAAATATGAAATTAAAGCAAAACCTGGAGACTTTTCTAGTTACATTTTTTGAAGTGTTTACTTGATTATGAACTAAAATTAAACTGATGTTAATTTTGATTCACAGGTTATGTATTGAATAACTTCTAAGTACCTCCTATTTATTTTATCATCTTTATCCAATGTAGACCATTCTCTATTCTTGAGACACAAACATTATTCTATACAAAAAATGTATAAAAGAAAAAGGTGACATCATCAGTATTTGTAACAAGATGTTTCAATGAATTAATGCAAATGGAAAATAAGTTATTTATTTAAAAATTGATTTAGCTTCTTACTTCACTAGATAAGCAGCATTAGAATTACTTATTTTAGAGCATTACTTTTCTATTAAGATATGCTGACTATAAAATTATAAGAGTTTCAGGTGTACAACAACAGCAGAAAAGTTAGGCTGGATAGTTTAGCTGAAAGCAGGTAGCCAGAGGGCTGATATTTAAATTGCATGATTGGCTGCAGGGAGGTAGGAGGCATGAGGCCTGGCAGCTGGTAAGTAACAAATGATCAAATGGTATGGGAATCTCAGAACATTATAGGAGTAGCTTAAGATGATTTGTTCAAAGATGAGGAACAAATTAAGGTTTAATATTGATGAAATGCATGGCAAAGAGTTAATGATCTTTACATAAAGCATTCGTTTGCAATGGAAAAAGTCATTACAAGAGAGAAATTAGGCAATTCACTGATGAACGCAGACATTAAAAAATCTGAAATAGAAAACTCTACCCATGGTGAAAGTAAGGTAAACTAAAAGTTTCTATTAAGAATCTACAGAGCATAACTAGATATCGTAGACTTCTGATAAGATTGACAAGGGACACCAAGAACAATATGCCCTTTCCAGCTCAGGGACACAGTGTGATATGATAGCCAATCAGTGAAATGGAGGAAACTTGAATAACTCATGTGAATACCAAGTCTGGAGAGACAAACACTGAAGACATGAATGGGTTGCTGGAAGGATTAAACCCACCCTCCTTCAGTCACCAATCAACAGATTTGAGAGCTCAAAGAAAAATTGCTTTGCCCAACAGTGCCATTTTGTTCCTCTAACAAGTTTTATGTCAGAGACTATTGACATTCAAAGACAAACTTTCTTTATACCTTCAGAGAACTATATATAGAACTTGTTCTGCCACAAAACATCTTTGTTCAATGTCAATTATTCAATAGATAAAATGGAATTAGTAAGAAGTCCTATTTGTCCATTTGGAATTTTTCCTAACACATTCATGTCTTCAAACAATCAGGAATAAACTTTCTCCAAAACACAAACAGAAACAATAACAGCAAAAAAGTCCTATCAACATATAAATGTAAAATGTGTTTTTTTGAGAAACTAATTCTAGCTGTTATAAACTTTCACATTATAACTCATCTTCAGGTCCCTGATTAAACCAAAGCCTCAGCTGAATTCACATCATACAAAACAACTCCCTACCCCAAACCCATACCCAGTCACAGCTTCATTGGTAATCTCTAGTACTTTTGGCCTAGAGATTTTCAGTCATTTTTTGACTGATGAGATGAGTTGGAATTCGAACTTATAGTCAGAGGGAGCTGAGTACAGATTTAAAGTGCTCCCTGTACTTCCAGAAAAATGTCTGGACTCTGACATTGATCATATTCTATAAATGCTCACATGGAAAAGTCTGGTGATCTACAATGAAGCAAGTATCAAACAGAAATTATAAATGATGAAACGGGAGCTAGAACCAGAGGTCATGTCAGTATAAAATGTGAAATGGGTACTATCAATTTGACCAGGGTAAATAAGCAAAGTGGGAGGAGAGAAAGGAAAGCAGATTAATCATAATGAAAAACATTATTGGACTAGGAAGACAGAAAGGGAATCCAAAAGGGAATCCTATGTTTTTCCCATAGCTGTCTAGCTCTCTTATTTATTTTTCTGCTCTTTCTGATTAATTTTTGTGCTCTTGAATTTCACTTGTAAGGCACAAGTATTAATCTTGCTTGGCCAACACATATTCCATTTTTTTCTTACCTAACATTTTAATTTTCTTAGGGGGACAATTCTTCCATGCGTCACAGTCTTATTGTACTTTAAAAGTTCCCCCAGGAACTTTATAGCCTCCTTTATACTCATCAAGATGGAGAAAATTTCCCCTTTTAAATCAATATGCCCCACTGTGCTTTCAATCCCAATTTTTTTCCCTTTGTAATGATTTTATTGCTTCAAATATCCCTTCTCACTGTTATTATCACTACTATCTTAAGTTGAGGCCCTTGAAAACAGATTCTAAAATGGTGATTTGTGTGCAGAAAAAAATTGATAGGAGTGGGGAGCTCTCAGCACTGAACATGTGTGAATGAGTGAGGGAGCAGAATTAGGCAGAAGGAAAGGTTAAATTGAGTGGCATTTCTGATAGAGGCATTAGTCAATCCTAGAGATAGAGCTAGGATGGCCCTTCAGAGTTGCCCCTGATTGAAGCAAAGGACCAGACAATGGTTAGGGTTGGAGTTGGGGTTAGGATTAAGGTCAGGGCTGAATGAGATGATATAATCAAATAATGACCACTCCTTGGGCATGGTGGCTTTTTGAGATGCTCTAAAATGACAAAGATCCCCTCCTTGACCAGGCTCTATTCTGGCTTCCTTGAACTCTCCTCAAACAGGCCCTGACTTTTATGCTCCATGTTCATCTCTGCATTGTCCAATTTTAGCAAACATCCTGTAAGTTTAACCAAAATAGCTTTGCTATCTGATTACTCTGTATAGCCAAACAAGTTCCTTATCCTTCACTATTTTCCCAGGTGATTTGTGACCACTCTCACCTACCTTTGGTAGGAATCCTGTTAGGCCAATTCAGTCAGAATCTCCCCTTATTCCTGATGTTTCCTCTTATTGTCCCTTCATTGATCCCCACCCTACTCATTGGCTATAAATTCTCGCTTTTCCTTATTGTATTCAGAATTGAACCAGTTTCCATACTGATGTCTGTTTCCCCGACAGCAATTGTTTTTCTCAATAAATTGTTTTTACCACTCAAATTACTATCCAGTTGTTTTAGTTTCTTCCCCTAAAACACTCATTTTGACTTCTCCAGTGACTATCAGGCTGTTGGTGTTCACAGATGCTGTGTTTGCGAGGCTGCTGGTTGTCAAGGCTACCATGGGGCTGCCAAGAAGGAGCTGAGAACAGGCAAGTTACACTGTTTTATCAAGATTCAGTTGTTTTTCTTCAACAAATGCTCCCTGGATGTTGCAAGTCGTTGGTTAACTTCCAGAGTACTGAAAATGTTATAATTTAGTTTTGCCAGTGCTCTTATTGTTTTTATGAAGGAGAAACATTTTAAAGGTCTTTATTCCATCAGTCCTGCAGGGCTACTGCCCATTGGCATCTTGGTGTTTGGACAATCTTGCTGTAAAAATCTACTGGCAGAAAATGCATACTTTGTAAAAATTAGAAGCAGAGCCCAGCAGTTCTTCACCAGAATGCTGTAGTGATTTCTTCTGATTCTGCTTTTCTCGTGATATGAAATGACAGGTGGGAGTTAAGACTACCTTCACTAATGTTAATGGCGTACCCTTCCTCAACCCTGAATCCTGGTGAGAACAGGATGGGTCATGCTCACTGGTGGTTAAAAGGCTGCCACATTATATCTCAGTTAAAAACTCTGGATCATGTTTTCCAAGGCTTTCAGTCTCAAGTTCCCCAAAATATATCCCCTTTTTCATTAAATCTATTTCTTGGATCAAGTGTAATCGATTGTTCAGATCCTTCCAAAAAGACCTTGGAGTGAAGAGATGCTCATGTGTAATAAACACCAAGATTCAATGCGTTGCTTGACATAATTTCAGTCCTTATTTATACACTTCCATTTACCTGAATGGTAGAAAGAAGACAGGGATCCCGTGTGTCATGACTTATCTGTCTTATGCCTTTCCCCTAAATACAGGCTTTTCCACAATTTACTCCTCTCTGAAATTCTCCATGAAGAAGACACTTCAGTAACGTTTCCTACCTGCTTTGACTTCTTTATTATTTAATTTATTTTGGGGGAGAAAATAATTTCATTCCATTAAGTCAGTTCTACCTCAAGGTATTTGCACAAGTGGTGTGGGCCTGGCCTTTCATGTTCTCTTCCGGAAGGATCGCTGATTGCTCAGGGAGACAAACTGTAGACACACAGTCTCACGGAGCCTTATGCTATCTTTACCAAATCAAATCTGTAAAGTTCACTTGCAATTTAATGTATTGTTTTTGAGTCATCTTGACATTTTGACTTCATAAGTGTAAACTGAAAACTGGATTTACTGAAAATTTATTTTTAAAAAACATTGGCCAGATCCCTGATCTACAGATGCTTTATAAAATTAAGCAATGCTTATGAGGTAATGCTGCTAAAATTTTTTTAAAGAAAGTTACCTCTAATGTTTCTAAAGCATATAAAAGAAAGAATAAGACTATGTTCAATAGGAACAGAAAATTATACAGAGGGTAGTGTAAATTGTTAGCATGAACATCAAATCCAATTTTTTAAAAGTGAAGCAGAGAACATAATCAAATGCTAAAAAGGTAACAATGTTTAGCATTTTGAAAGAACTGGGAGAGAAGATTGTTTAAGTTTCACAGGTATAAATATTGTAAATAAGTAAGCTTTTGAGTGCAGTGAGCCTATATTTTAAAAAATGCATATTATTTTTAATTAATAGAAGGTTTGACTATTTCGTGATGAATGACATTTTATAGAAATGGTGAAAGTTGAAGTTTTCATAGAGGATAATTTTTATTAATGAGTCAAACAATTTACAGTTAATTCTTGCTACTGAATGGATCACAATACAATACATTTCATGACTTCATTTTTACTAACAGTTTAGCTAAACCCAAGCACATTGGCATTTAGAGGTAAACAAAATGGCTAAATAGAGGTAAAGAGGAGCTTTGAGTATGCTTACCTCCTCCATTCTAAGGTCAAGATGTTTTGACAGTTGCAAGAAGGGTCTTGGGAAGCGATAGGATAACTGGGAAGTTTGAAGGTGTCTAGATATTAAGAGAATACTAGGAGTTTTGTTAGGTGTGAAAAAATATTGTGATTATGTAAAAATGACTATTTATTTTTTAGAGATGCGTACTAAAACATACAGAGGTGAGATACTATCATTTTTGAAGGGAGCAAAAAAGCAACCATTTTGGCAAAGTTACTCTTGAGAGGAGACCAAGATGGCTGTTGTAACAAGTTCAAGCTGAAGCAGACACCAAAAGACTGCACCTCTTCAGTGATGTTCAGCCCCAGCACCAGCTCCTGTTGGTCATTCCATGGAATACATCCATGTACTTCCCAGGTGTCCCAGCCTGCTCCATGTTGCTCAAGGACCAGTGCACGCACACCACCCTGGACAGTATGCTCTACACCTGAATATAGGCCTGGAGCCTGGGTCAGAGCATGCCTTCAAAATACTTGATCGAACATGAATCAAGAGTCTGTGGGGCTGGGTGGAAAAGATGAAAGGATTAAGAAAATAAAAACTCATTGACACAGACAACAGTAGAGTGGTTACCAGAGGGAAAGAGGGAGTGGGGAAAAGATAGAAGGGGAGAGGGGGATAAATGGTGACAGAAGGAAACTTAATTTTGGGTAAATACACAGTACCATATACAGAGGATGTCTTATAGAATTGTATAATTGCTGCCCATATAGTTCTATTAACAAATGTTGCCCCAATAAATTCAATAAATTTTTTTCTAATCTTGATGAAACCAGATGTGATAAACAGTGTTCAGAAGCAAATGTGAGGTTACTACTGGGAGTTAGGGTCTGACAACTAAATTGTGGGTGTCCAGAACTGCTTGTAATTCTGGGACTGTGTCTCAGCCCGAAAAGGTATAGTATGTATTCCCTCCCAGTATCTGGCAGGTTACAGTTGTAATGCAGGAATTAGAAAACATGGGCTGCTTGCAGCAGTGCTGGGGGTCCAGGTGAAGTTCTAGACTTGCTACACAGAAGCATTTCCAAACAAGTGTGTTAAGCTGCCCCGAAAGTCAGCTGGCATTTCAGTGTTTGGACGCAAGCCCAGTGACTCCGAAAAAGTGTGACTTCAGAAAGAAAATAAAGCCAAATAATAAGCAGATTTCAATGAAAATAATAAGCAGATTTACCCAGTGAATGCCATTTCCTTTCACAACATCCACAATACATCTGCCACCAGTGGGCCTGATAGATTTGTAAATATGTGGGACCTATTTAACAAAAAGTGTGCCACTTCCATCAATATCCTCCCCCCCGCCCCCAGCATCACATCACCTGCCCCCAGTAATGATGGGACTAGATTGCAATAGTGTCATCATAGGTTTGTGAAATGGGTGGCACGGAACATCCTGAAGATGGTCTTTTCATTCACCAAGTGACAGATGCAGAAAAACAAAGCTGAAGTCCATCGCATCATTTCATGAAAGTGGTTTCTCTGTAGAAGAATTTGTTTTCACTCCTACAAATGCACACTTTTTCCCTAAGGTTCATGTGATAGTCATGGTGGATACATTATTTAGTATGTGTAGTTCTCTCTTGTCTGTCTTACAAAAACTTCCCTATGTGCCCTTTCATATTGACTTTGTGTAGAGTGAGGGGTCTTTGTGTGTTTAGCATTTGTTTTTATCTCTAAAATACTTTACTTTAGCAGAAGAAAATTGAAAAAAGGAAACCTGGCAAAATATTAATCATTTTAAAACCTAGATGATGGGTTTATGAGTGTTTATGGTACCATTTCCTTCTCTATGTATTTGAAAGTTTCAATGATAAACAATTTTAAAATGTCTTATAGCTATAAAGTTTTGGCAGTTGAGATTTTGCAATCAGCAATGGAACACTTGGATTAACAACATCATTTTATTACTCTTATCAGTTTCATTTTGCATTTTTAAAGTCTTTAAAATATTAGAGTTAAATATTTGTGTGCTTTGAAAAAAATTGAATATGAAGGGATATAACTACAAACCTTTTTTTCTTCTTTGTATTCCTTTATTCATCTTTTCTTTCTTCTTCTATAGGGTATTTATAAGACGGCTTCTAAACAAGAAAGTATAAATAAGTAGATGATAAAGTTATAGCCAAGAGGAAGTACTGTGGGGCCAGGAATGAAGTTAGTGCTCAAAAAACAGCCTTACATGCTAAAAATTCACCATCAAAGGACCACAGCTTCATCTCTTAGTGTTTTCACTATAAACTTGAAGAAAGATATGTGAAGAGATAGATCATTCAAGTGCTCATAAAATAAAGGCAAATCATTTATCTAGGAGGAACACAGTCGCTTCCAATTTGAGGTTTATACTAAGCAGGAGCCTATGTGATGTAATGAGCAGAACACTAAACAGTAGGCTTAGGATAATTAAAGCAAGGAGTTTTATGGGAAATTTAGTATCATCATCAAAAACTAATCAGTGAAAATAATCCTATTAAGGCCAATAGCACGGCATCACTGAGGTAGGCAGCACCTCTGTGACTTTGGGAGGTTTATAGAGAACCTTGAATAAACCTTTGCAAACAGTTTCAACAACCCAAATGGAGTTGATGAACTTTGAAAGAAGAGCTCTGGGAACCCTTTAAAGTATGTACATTAGTGGACATGTATGGGCATGGATGCATTTTCTTTTTTTGAGGACAGGGTTTATAACTTGTATCAGAAGGACCTTTGATGAGAAACTATTGAGAACCATTGATTTGTAGAAATAAAGAGGCTGTACATCATTTTGAGTAGCTGAGTTTTGAGATTGTATTCTGTCTACTTCTCAGGATGAACAAATTCTGCCTGTCCACTACAGAAAGAAAATAGAGTGGGCTTGACCTCCTCTTGTGAAAGTTGAAGAGCTGAGTTAGGAACAGTTGGTAGGGGAACCTAGTCAATATAAGCCTGCAGGTAAAGATAAAGATTTTTATAAGAAAATTTTGAATGTATTTCAGATAAAATAAAAATTTTATGTAGTGTATTAATAAGTTTAACATGAGTATATTTAAGGCAGGCGTAATCAAAAACTTATCTTAAACATTACAAAAGAAAAGTTGAACAAATTATGCACAGACTGGCTTGGTACAATGCAGTGTCCTGGAACAGTATGCTAAGATAAATGGCTTGCAAAATCTGTCCCTCTGTAAGTGAATGAGATAACTTGCTGGATGCAGTTGCTAACTATAAATAAACTAAAGGTTTTATTTTTTTGGCAATTGTCAGATCAGAAGTTTCTTTCTTTAAAAAAAGTATAGTTTATTGATTATGCTGTGATAGTTGTCCCAATTTCTTTACCCTTTGCTCCCTTCCTCCCACAACCCTCTTCCCTCCAGCAATCCCATCCCCCCTTAGTCCATGTCCATGGGCCATGCACGTAAGCTCCCTGGCTTCACTCTTTCCTATATTATTCTTAACTTCCCCCTGTCTAACCTATCTTGTATCCATCAATTATGCTTCCTAATCCCTGCACCATTTCCCCATTTCTCAAAAGCCTTTGTATAGTGCACATTTTATTTAAGGTTTCACAATCGAGAGAAGTCTAGAGCAACTAACATAATAGCTTAGACATCTTAATACTTCCTACACTTAGACTAAATGTAGGAGATGTTATTTCATTTGTACCTAATTAAGAGAGTTTATTAAATGGTTTTTACTTTCAAATTTCTCCAGCCAACTTTAGGATTGTTTATAGAATTGGCACAGCAATTTTATTCTAGGAATTTATATCAATGAAATTACTTAAGAAAAAATAATAAAATTACTTTCATGAATATATACAGTATATCTTTATTTCTAATAGAATATAAGAAAACACTAGGGGGAAAAACCCCAGGGTTCTTATATGAAGGGTGATTAAAAACAGCTATACCAACACAATGGAATATTATAAAAATATATATGACTACAAAAGTTCTGTAAAGTCATATTAAATGTTTAAGTATCAAGAAAGAATAGGAACATACTAATTTATAAACATACAATTAAAATCTGTTAAAATTTCAACAATTAAAATATACACTTGTAAAAGGAAATGTGAAAAAATGGAAAGAGTTATATTGTTATGAAATTATAAACGTTTTGTTATCTCTTTAATATTGCAATTTTTATTTTTCCAATGAGTATTTGAAAATTCCTTGACAAGTTTCTGGATTTTCATTAGAGGTTTTTAGGACTTCATTAGTCATTAATGGACTTCAAATATTGGGTCCTCTACTCATCAATAGGATAATATTCTATCCATTAATTAACCTTTTTACATTGCATTTTTTCTTTCTTCAACTATAGAAATAAAGAAAATTTAACAATGAGATTATATAATACCAATGAAAAGAAATTAAGACTCCTTCCATTATTTTAATTCAAATGATTAATTTCATTCTCAAAGGCAAGCATTTGGGAACACATAATATACTAGGTAATGCATGAGTCAGTTAAATTATATTAAATCAGTTGGTCATTTGAATGAAGAGTGGAAAATGCTATGAAGGGAAATACAGATAAAATGCTACAAAGCATGTCAAGAGGGTGAGAGAAGACATTCTAAAGGAATGATGAACCACTCATTTTTTAGAAAATATTTCCCTTTCTTTGTAAAAATATATTATTTTTGTAAGAATCTTACTTGCTTGAATCAATGTTTATGCAGGTTAAAATTCGCACCAGCCCTGGCTGGTGGCTCAGTGGATAAGGCGCTGGCCTGCAAAGCTAAAGGTCACAGGTTCGATTCCCCAGTTAGGGCACATAACCAGGTTGCAAGCCAGGTCTCCAGCCAGGTCTGTAGCTGGAGGCAGGTGAGGGGCAACCATACATTGATGGCGCTCTCCCTTCCCCTCTCTCTAAAAAAAATTCGTACCAATATACTAAGCAAACATTAACCAGAGGGCTGTTGTATACCTAGTATTTGCTTTATGGGCTAAAAAGCCTATTCACCAGGAAGTCTTAGCTCTAGAGAAAGAATCAACATGTCTGAAAAGATTTTAAAAAAATAAAATAGGGAAGATTTGGGTAAAAAGCACCCTAAGATTAAGTTGGATTTGAGGATGGGAAAAAAGTATTGATCACTGGACCAAGAAAACCAAAAAATTAAAAATAAATAAAATGATTTGAAGTCCAAACCAAATAAAGTTAACATGAGTACAACTTCAACCTCATTCATCCACTTGTTATGTACAATAGTTACTGAGCACCTGTTGTATGTCAGACACTGTGCCTGAGCATGCTATAACTGAGATGGATGACATGGAACATGATATAATAAATAGCAGAGTGCACTTAATGTTATACTAGGAGAAATGCAGAGTTAATAAAAGCCCCAAAGCTGGGCACCTGACCCAGATTTAATGGGAGAATGATTTAAGATCTTTCTAGAAAAGTGTCCTGTCAGCTGAAATCCAAAAGAAAAGGAGAGATTAGAGATGGTAAACATGAAAAACCAAAGTCAGCAGAGAATGCAGTACTTTGATAAAGCTGAAAGTTGTTTCCCTTGACTTAAAAACAGGTTATGGTGGGATGTGGTGGAGTCAGCAAGGAGTCATTGATGAGAGCAGTGTGGGACAGGCTTGCAAGCTTGATGCTGGGTCAGGACTTTGAGAGCAAAGAGGGAACCTAGAAAGGCTTTAAATAAGGGAGTGGTATGATCAGAGGTGTGTTCTGGAAAGAATACTTTGCCAGGATAATGAAAGAGAGATGGAAGAAGAAGTCCGAGTGTAATGGGACACATGGAGGCTGCTGAAGTTCAAAGTGGGGAGAACAAAGACCTGGCCTGCTTCAGGGGACCCTCAGTGGGGCATCCCAAGAACTTGCAATTTCACATTTACTCTTTTTATACGCAAATGATAACAACTCCCATGTGTATACACTTAAACATAATTGTCAGAGGTTAATGGTATCTGAGCCTAAACACACAGGTAAACCCAAGTGTCTAATTCTGATTCCCTCTGCAAGAAAAGGGCCAAGACCAGCACTTCCTGTGGGTGGAGAGAAGAAAGAAACACTGCATGGTTTTCCATCTACAACCTCAGCTCAGAACTGTTGTGATCAAGGAACTGGCAGGGATTGGTTCTCTCTCCCTGTGCCTGGTGTTTTCTTCGTGGCAATCTGAAGGCCCTGGAGCCAGAAAGAGACTAGTGTAGACCTAGAAGCCATTCCCTGTTCAACAGAGTTTCATTTGATTAATATTGTGGGGTGGAAATTATTTCCAAACAAATGTAGATCATCAGACTTCAATAAATGCTAATACGTCCAATACACATTAATCCAGTGTCTGTGTGAAACCCACAGGATCAGAGCAGCAAGGTCATTTTACCTTCTTCCCCTCTCTTCTTTGTCACTTTGATTACACACTACATTCTTCAGTCTGTGGGTTGCAAATTTGCTGGCTCATAAGCCAGCAAAAAGTCAGGGAACTTGTAGAAGGAAAGAAGGGTCTAAACCCCAGTTCTGCTGCTCACTTGAAGTCAGATGACTCACTTGAATATTGAATGGTTATAATTTCTCAAAAGAAAGTGGCAGAACTAAATTTTCTTCCATTCTTTCTAGCTAAAAGTTATGGTTTAATGAGTCAGATAGAATATCAGTCTCCCAAACTGGGAAGGACAGTGAAATGAGTACAAACACAGGATATTAGAATAATAATGAAGCAAAACCAGAGCTTATCAAATAGCTACATCTCCTGCTCCCTAGACAGCGAGATAATCTTTCCTTGGACCAGGCGCCAGGAGCCCTGGGGAGGTAGAGGTCCATTGCCCAAGATCTCCTTCCCCAGGGCCATTCTGCTGCCCCTTGCAAAGATCCGATGAGAGTTGGATGCTGGCTTCTGCCAGGACACTGACCTTTCCTCCTGCCATGTGTCAGCGGTGGAACCTGGCTCTTTTCCTGGAGTGTTCTGGATGGTTTCCAGTTTGTGCTTCAGCCACAAGCTTCAGAAACCAGTGGTTCACACCAATCTGACATATCTGCTCAAGGCCAGGGGGCCCTTCCTCCAAGTTTTCACATTGATCATTTGAAGGAGTCTCCCAACTTGGACTGAAAATATCAAAACTTTAAAAATGAGCATCCCTTCTTTAAAAAAAAAAAAAAAAAAAAAAAAAAGAGCAGCCCTTCTAAAGCTCTTGAACATTTACATTAAATGTCTCTATATATTCTTAGAAGTGTCATTGGGGTGAACAATGAGTGCACGAGGCAGGGGCCCAGTAGGACACAGATACCTGATTCTGCAGGTTAATGGGGAGAGATACAAAAGGTGTTAAGACCCAATAGGGTGACAGAAAACTCATGGACTAGCTTTAGCAGGAAGCTGTTGGGACATCTAGAGCTGTGGTTGAGGAGTCACCTACAGAGTCTTGTTCTTGAGGGAGGAATGTAACCTCTTTCAAACCATGGTCTACGGGGATTAAGTATCAGAACTCTCTTCCCTCTAACCTTTGGTCACTTTCATTTCCTACCAGTGTCTCCCTTTCACTAAGCCCAGGAAACCAGAAGACCCATAACATGGACGGATTTTGAGGTCAGCACCTAGGGAACATAAAGCAGAGTGAAGAAGAACAAACAGCACATGCTAATGGGCGACTGGAAAATGTCCAATTGAGCAGGGCACCTTGGTTTTCAACCGATGGGATCAGATCTCTCCCAAGAGCAAGTCAAAACTCAGATGTATTGGGAAGTTACTTCGGAAAGAAACAGGCTGAGAATTGAAGGCTAATAAGTGGGCTAAGGGAGCCTAAGGAGAAAACCAGATGCCAAATCTCGGGACCAGGTCATCTGGCCAAAGGACAAAGGAGATGGAGAAAGAGACAAGAACAGGCCTCATGGTTCTAGAGTGGTTCTGCATGTCACCTGGCTTCTATCTCATAGTGGCCCCTCTTAGATAAAGCAGTTTCATACAAAACTCAAGGTCATTTGTAAAACAATAGCAGGGACACATTGTCATAGGTCACGTTGTATAATGTACAAAATTTTAGTTTTCAAATCTTTTTCTTAACTCAAATGTTATTGGGATCCTTCATGCCACATAAAATGTAATCTTAGTCATTTCTGGGTAAACAGTCACTTTTAATATTTAAAATTCATTCAGTTCAGGATTTGCCGTGCCCCTTCTTATCCTCAGAGCAGCATGTAAGTTTCTGAAAGTGTGTATCACAACATGAAACCTGGGGATTTGCCTCTGGGTCCCTAGGAGATTCTCAGGGTTGAGCTGTCGTCCTGTGAGATGTGCAGTTGCCTCTGGTTCCCATGTGATTTGGCTCTTGGTTAAAGACAGGTAGGCTCTTTCCATTCTTTAGCCCTGGAGAGACATTAGGCTCTTACTAAGCAGGGTGGCGAAAAGATTTTTGTCCTACAGGTTTGTTTATTTCCTCTTGTACCCCTGCAAAGAGTGTTTCTTCATGGTTTCCTATGGCAATTAGATGAGAAATCAAGCCAAAGTGGCCTTTACAGTTTAGTACCCAGATTGAATAGGGCAGGGCTCTGTCATCATGTCTTCAGCCCTACCATGAACTCCCACTAGTTTAGGGACAGAGGATCACCTCTCTATCTTTAATAACCTGTTCCCTTCCCCATCTCAGAAGCTCTTTACTGGTCTTGGGAGGATGGATACAGTGGGGTAGTAGCCATGAGAACTCAGTACATAATAGCTACCATTGTGAGCTTGCAAACATTACTTAAAGTTTCTGGACATCAGTTTATTTATTTGTACAAGAAGAATCTTGGAGATTCGTTCTAACGGAATGAACAAATGTTAGTTCTTCTTATGAACATCACTTTACTGAGAAGGCTTAAGGTAGAAAGTAAGTTTCGCTAAAGATGTATGAAAATTATAGAAATATATGTCAAAGTTGGGGGAAAAATAAAACAGTAAATTCACATTTGTATTTTTGTGTTGATTGAATTTCAAACTGTTTAGACTAAACTCAACTATATATATTTTTTCTTACGTTTATTTTTCTGGAAATATTCATGATGTTAAGGGACCTCTGGCCTTGGCTGGGTAACTCTGTCAATTAGAGCATCATCCCAATATGCCAAGGACATGGGTTCAATCCAGATGAGGGCACATACAAGAAGCAACCAATGAGCTCTGGCTGGTGGATAGGCATGGACCTGCAAACCCAAAGGTCGCTGGTTCAATTCTCAGTCAGGGCACATACCCTGGTTGCAAGCCAGGTCTCCAGCCAGGTCCGTAGCTAAAGGCAGGTGAAAGGCAACCACACATTGATGTTTCTCTCCCCTTCTTTCTCCCTCCCTGCCCTTCTTTCTGAAAACAATGAATAAAATCTTTTGGAAAAAAAAGAAGAAGAAGAAGAAGAAGAAAAAGAAGAAGCAGCAAGCAATGAATGCATTAATAAGTGAAAGAACAAATTGATGTCTTTCTCTCCCCTCCTCTCAGTTTCCTTCCCTCTTTCTCTCTCTAAAATCAATCAATATTTTTTTTAAAAAAAAGATTTTTGCTTTGCTTCTTTTTCTTTGAATTAAGAAAATAAACAAATTTTTTTAAAAATCTGTGGATTAAACCATTGAACCTGTAGATGGTGCTATAATCCCATTTTAAAATTTGATTTTGCTTTCTAGCTTAAATTCATAGGAAAAATATAGTTCTTTAGTTTCTTTTTATCCAGAGGTAAATAATAATTATTATTATTATTAAATTATTTTTCTTTGCTTTTGTGTTTTATGATTATACTGGGAAAAACTGTTTTTACCCTTGGAAAAAGAACGCTAATTTGTCTTAATGCTAAATACTTTTGACAAAAAGTATTATGTCTTTTTCTTTTTTTTCTTTTAGGTTGTTCTGCTTATCATTCAGCTTGAGTTTTTCTGTGACTCTTCACCAACTTGCTTTGCTGTTGCTATTCTTAAATAAAATTGCTTCGTTGAGAATTGGATGACAAAGAGAGAAGGATAAAATATTCCATGTGAGAATCATTTCAACCTCTCATTTGTAATAATCAGGTAAAAAATGATTTCCTGAAATTAAGCCACAGGAACTCTGGCTTAAATCAGAGCTGTCAACTGGGAAACAAATTTCCAGACATTTTGAGATTTAATTTATTTAATTTTTCTTGTAACTGAATTAGAAAGGATGATTAAGCATAGCATAATACTCTTTTACTAGATCAGCCTGAGTTTGAAAAAAGCACATAGATACTAAAGCCTTTTTTTTTTTTTTTTTTTTTTTTTAAGATTTTATTCATGAATTTCAGAAAGAAGGGCAGAGAGGAAGGAAGAAAGGGAGAGAAACCTCAATGTATGGTTGCTTTTCACCTGCCTCCAACTACAGACCTGGCTGGAGACTTGGCTTGTAACCTGGTTATGTGCCCTGACTGGGGAATCTAACCAGCGACATTTGGGTTCGCAGGCCAGCACCTTATCCACTGTGCCACCAGCCAAGACTAATTACGAAAGTCTTAAAGTAGAAGAAATAAAGGGGCTTTCAAGTTCTCCCTTGAGAGAGTTAAGACCAAAAATGTAAAGGATATATGTACTGGAAATTAAAAAAATAAAAGTAAAATAATAGCATTTTACTTTCTTGGCCACAGAGTTGTTCATTTGGCTGTAATTTTTACCTTACACTCTGGTTAAATGTGTGCTGAGCTATGATGAGTTAAAAACTCAGAAAGAGCAATTGCGTTCATCAAAGCATAGTACACTCTCCACAATTTCCAACTAGTTCTTTGCAGCCAATTGTCAAGTGATTGAGTTGAAAATGTTCCAAAGCTGGTATGGTTGTAGATGTGTCTTCAGGAATAAGGGAGAAACACAATAATTCTGCGTAGTGCAAAGATTTATAAAACTGATGAATACAACTTCTGAAAATTAAAAAATTAAATCCATTGACAGGCTGATAATATAGTTTTGGAGTTACTTGAGATTATTATGTGAAAGGACATTGGGAAGAATTATGTATATTCCATAGGAATGTAAACTAGCAGTGCTACTACTACATTTTACAACAATGTGCATGCTATACTAGGTTGGAGACTTTTTGAAACTTTTATCCTGGGATTAGTTTCAACATAAAGAAATTATAATAATACAAAAATGAAAAATTGCTTCAAGGTGCTTTTAAAATTAGGATCGACCTCGACAAACATTACATGAATCAGGATGTATATGAATAGCATAAAGCTTAAACAAAGGCTTTAGGAGAGTTGATGTCTGGTAATAAAAAATATTATACATGTGTAAGCATAATAAACATAAATGGGTTTTTTTAATTTGTTTTTGCTTTTGTTTTTGGTTGTTTTTGCTCTTTGAATCTATTCTTGCCCATAAAATTTCCGAAGGAACCTCAGTGGCCCTGGCTATCATATAAGTTCATTTGCTTCTATCATTATTGTTAAATTAAGATTACAACATTTCTCACTAAACTTGGTAGCTGTTCTTACTTCAAGAAAAGCAAATTGTCTCCATTTAATGTCTTGGAGTTACGCTCTGTTTCTATAAATCAGATATGATGGCAATTAAGTAAGAACTTCCAGTCCTAGTCATCCTGTGGGGGTAACTGTTGTGACGTCTTTCAGAGCCTTGTGATTGCTCCCCAAAGTGCAAGTGCTATAAAATGACAGGCTGTGAAAGGCTGGTCAGAGTAGAGTGAAGGCAGCTGCTGGCAATACTATCCAGCCCTCGACCAGTGGCCAGTTCGGGTTCAGCTCTAAGGACAGACTTCCTTGGCCTCACAGGACTTCAGCCCCTGAGGCAGCTCCGATAGTCTGCAGAACAAAAGGCTCTGCCAGAGCTCTCTTAGGCAAGGTACGTGCGAACTTGAACTTTCTTCTGTTTAGCTCTCCCTGCCTCTAGAACTTTTCTCACTGCCTATTGAATTTTTCTCTCTCTGGGAAAAAATGTGCACAGTGTTATTTCTTTATAACAACAAAAAGACAAGTTTCTCAGTCACTAGGTAAGCAAAGAAATGCCTTCAATTCTCACATGTGAATGCATTTTCTGAGTTCTTTCAGTTGAAAAATGCTTTTCCTTCTTGCTCTTTTACTTAAAACTGTTTTAAAATAATGTATTCAAGGGTTTTTTTTGCTTGTACATATATATATATTATTTTTGACTGAATGGTTTAGTGGGTACACTTTTGTTTGAAGCTTTCAACTTGCTTTTTAGTATTCTTCTTTCTATATCATATGTTGGTTACATGAACCTAGAAAGGATTTATTTTCCTCTTTATTTTAAATTTAATCCTGTGATTTTTACAGACAGCAAGAGAATAAACCTTGAAGTTCTAAGTTTCTATCTAGAAAATATTTAGAAATAAAAATGTGTAAGTTGATCAAATATTTTAAAAACAGTTTTTAATATCTTTGTCTTTTGTGGCAAAATGATGTCAATGGTAATATGTAATTCAATAAATTTTGGTGTTAATTTTTAACATTGATTTCAGTAAGTTGTTCAAACTCAGGCTTAGGAAAATATGTTCCCAGTAACACCTACAATTAAAAGAGGAAAAATATGTATATACAAACTAATTTGTATGCTGTTAGATACATTTATATGTACATGAACATTATTAAATATACAATAACCTAGTTTTATATTAATCAGATGCAGAAATTTAAAGTAGAAGAGACAATCATGTTTTGAAGTTACTTCCTTAGTTAGAAAAGATACTAAAATTGGATGCTACATCTTTGTCATTGAAAATGGTCCCCGGGGTCATTTCAAGCATGGTAAGGACATGCCATTCCTAATATGCTTGAGCCAACTATGTTACGTGCATGTGAAAGATAGGCAGCAGTTGAAAAGAACCCTCATTTTTATTCAAGCACCTGTCACCCAGAGAAAGCCTCTTGATTTAAAAAGTAATAACGTTACAGTTGAACTATTTCTTCAAGATGTAAATAACTTTTTCCAAACTCTCTGCAAGAGCCTTCAGAATATGCTAGACACTCAGAATTACCTGGGTGGTGACACCTGTGGTAGGGAGATCTGACCCTACTCTCTCCCTGTCACTGTACATACAGAAATGGAAATGAGAAGGAATCCCTGGCTTCTCGTGCTCTTGACCCTTTGCGGTGTGTCCTTCTCCCGGACAGTGGCGTTGTCACCCAGAGAAACTTCTGCTGTGAGGTAGGTTTTCTTCCAATTCAGACAGCACTTTCTTCATCCAAATGCGAACTTGACAGCTGTTATTTTAGACAACTTCTTTTTTTTAAATTATAGACTGTTTATTAAACATTTGGTTGATGTATTAAGCATGTTTGGTTTTTTTCCAACATCAGGTCCACAGGATTTTTCTGAGCCCTGAAATTCACTTTCAGGCATGACAGGCAGTGTCAATGATTAGTTTTATGGATAAGATAGCTTACCTTTCCAAAGAAAGCAGGAGGAAAATTTGACTTTCTATTCATTAAAAACCAATTTTAGAGAAGGAATGAGCTTCTGTGAGGTGTTATGTCAGTTCAGATCAGTACCTGATAGGAAAATAGATATTTATTTTACAGAGCAGTCAGTAAATAATCATAAATTTAGTAGTTAAAAATATACATATTTATTTTGCTGGAGAGATTTATCTATGCAGAATTAACTTGCCAGTATTAAGAATTGTGGAATAATTGGTCTACTGAGACACCCTTGCCCAGAGGGTGAATTTTAATGTAAGTGGTTTTGACCATAAATCTTTAGTGATATTTTATACTTCAAATTCATAGATTATAATGCAACCCATTTAAATGTACATTTTAAGAAATAAGCAGTAAATGAAAGCTGCATTAATTTCCCCTTTCATTCCAACTTATAGATGACTGACTCTACGTCTAAGGGCAAAATCATTTTTTTGTTGTTGTTGCTTATATTTTCATTCCTGACTCTTTGCTCAATGTAGATTTATGCTCAGTAGAATGAATAATTTCTTGATTCTTGATGTTCTTCATGAAGTCTGCTTAAAGCCAGATCTATGTTGTTTTGATACTAAACAGAATGATTCTGGCTGAATGGTTATATTACCCCAGATGAACAATCACAAGAATGCTGAAGTCTGCATTGATTGCTAGACTTCATATTCAAAGAGGATGATTTGTTACTGACCACTAACTACCACATCACCGAAAGATACGCAAGTGCCCAGGAGCCAACACATTCCTTGGAGGTTTACCTTAACAGAGAAAATATGCATACATGTAATTTTTATAGTGGGCTGGTGTTCAGAATGTGTATGCACTTACAAATGCAGTCATATTTTACATATAGGCATAACTACACTTTGCCTTTCAAGTGAAGCATTATACATCCCTTACTAAGACATATTAATACATAAGTTTAGAAACCAGAGACCCCATAAACTTCATGGAATTTGAGTAACTTCATATATGAGTGCTTTGGACTTGAACAATACAGAGAAATATCACAACAGATGATACTAAATATCAACAAACATATAAATTGCTCCCAGTGTTCATACTGAATAGTAAAAATTTTCCAGTGTCTCTTTTGTATAAAATGTTTCTGATTGTGAAATTTAACTTTGCAAATTGTAGCTATTACCAAGAAATTATATTTATTAAATGCTATGATAGGATTAAATTGAGTAGCTCTCATACCTGATGCATATAGCTTGTAGAAGTTGTATTGTGTCTATTTTATGGGATAAATAAAAAATGTTATTTACACTCTCAAAAACCATAGAAATAAATCAGACTATATGGGTGTGTGTGTGTGTGTATGTATGTGTATTCCCTAGTGATAATCCCCTAGATTCTGAGTATTTATTTTAAATTATTGTAAAAAAATGACCACTACCTTCTGATAAAAAAATATATTTCATTGTACCTTTTTTTCCTAATAGGTTGGATAACTTCATACCCTTGGAAGAACCAAATGAACCTGATCAAGCTTCATTCCAAGCAGACACTGATGTTTTACAGAATGACCTACCCTATTATGATGTATCCAGGTGAGTTCATTTTTATGGAATAATATTTTGAAAACATAAAGCTGTTTCCACAGTGTAACACTATAGGTTTCCACATGTCAGGGCTTCATTCAGCCTGATGTATTGCCCTTTGTGCAGCTGTACTTGACTTTCATGCAGAAAGGTTGTGTCAAGCCGGGATGAATTAATTATTCATCTGCATTCTATTACACAAAATATCAACATCAGAAATTGCACCAATTTTGCCCTGGCTGGTGTGGCTTAGTGGATTGATTGCCAGCCTCTGAACGAAAGGTTTGCCAGTTCAATTACCAGTCAGGGCACAAGCCCATGTTGCAGGCCAGGTCCCCAGTTGGGAGAGCATGAGAGGCCAACACGTGTTAATGTTTCTCTCCCTCTCTCCCTCCCTTTCCCTCTCTCTAAAAATAAATACATAAAATATTTCAAAAAGACAAAAATTGCACCAATTCTAATAGACTGTATTATTTAGGATTCCAGGATAAAATAAGTTCTAGGGCAAGAATGTTATGTCTAGGTAAAGAAAAGATGTCTAACAATAAAGGCTGTTTAGTCACAGAGCAATTTGTCAAAACCAACGATCAATTATAGAGCAATTCTCTACTGAAGACAAAGTGTATAAACTTCCTTATTTGGACAGAAAAGTTGGCTGATAGGTCCTAAGATCCTCTTTAAGAGGTTTTGTTTCCTAATATTTTGGCAGAAGAAATAACAAAAGGTATAATAAGAGTTTTGCTACAAACCAAGATTGTTTTCCCTTATATCTGTCATTATTAAAGGTAGGAGAAATAAAGCTTCACGAATAAAACAGTCAAAAGTAACTTAAATGTTATATTTCTCCCATCAATATTTCTTATAAAAGAATTAGTTTTACAGATTCTATCAGACAGCATTATTTAATGTTAAGACATACTTCTACAAAACCTAATTTATTTATAGGTTTCAAAAGTTGGGGCTGAAAATATGGGATATGTTTTGATATAAGTGAGAAGAAAATACATTTTATTAGGTTATTAGGACTTATGTTTTTATGAGATGCTTCATAAGCTGATGACTTTCTCTCTTAATAATGGAGTCAAAATATTATTTTAGAAGTTTTTCAAAATAATGTTTATTCTTTCTTCCTTGTTTTAGAAATGCAAGGCATTCTGATGCAGTTTTCACCAGTGAATACAGTAAATTCCTGCAAAAACTAGCTGCCAAAAAATTCCTTGAGTCTCTTGGAAATCAACCTGGGTAAAGAGAATTTATTATTTTTATTAAACACAATATAATTATTTAATATGATAATTACAGTTACACTTAATAATTTACTAATTTTGCAAATGTATAACTTTTATAATATTCAATTTAATTAAAAATCATTTATATTCTTCAATAAATATACCAGACCCATGGATTAAGGAAATAAGGATTTTTGTTAATAAAATTCTCACTATTTATATTTATAGTTATATCTATAAATAGTGACATGTTTATATATTTTTTTGGAACAATCAGCTGTAAATCTGTAACCAAATTGAAGTAGACACAGTAAAAAATAAACAAGACATAGCATAAACTAAAGCAAATTTTAATGTTAACAATAGTGCTTGTTTTTTAACACCCTGCTCAAACCAACGTTGGAAGACTCTTTCTTTAAATGGTCAACAGTGAATATTTAGATGGCACTCCTCAATTGGCATAGCTTCTAAAGAAGCATTTCTCTATAAAGAAATTTCCTCCCAGAACACAACTTCAAATATTCCCCTATTTTTGATAAATTATTTGTTCAGTTAAATACAGAGTGTGTCTTACTCCCAGTAAGTACCAAAATATGTTGAATTATTTTTCACTCTCCTATCCTTAGACTTAGGTGTATTTTTGTGTGTGTGTGATAGAAAATGGGCGTTAGAATTCATTTTTATGTGAGTCCAAGAAAGTTTGGACTTTGGTATAGTTACCATTTTTTTGTTAAATTTCTTTGATTTTATTCTTCTCATATTTCTTAGTGGTGAAAACTCAGGAAACCAGGGAACAACCAAACGCCACTCAGATGCAGTCTTCACTGACAACTATACCCGCTTTCGAAAACAACTGGCTGTGAAGAAATATTTGAACTCAATTCTACATGGAAAGAGGGGGTAAAGAAACTGAAAATTTGCTAAAATGAGAAATTGTAAATGATTTTAAGAATAGAAGCTACAGAATGGAGACTTGCCTATTTGTCCATCTTTCTATCAGTCTATACTCTGAAGTATAATCCTCAACATTGGCTGTCATTAAACTACCCAAAACTTATGCTGAAGGAAATTTGTGCCCAGATGGATATGGTTCTAGCCATTGATTTTTTTTTTTAGGAGCTCCCTGGTTGATTCTGTTTTGCCTTTAGGGTTAAAATGACAACTGTCAGAGGCACTTAGACTGAATTTGGAAACATGTTTCATTAGAAGTGCTGATTTTTAAAACATAAAGTGCAGTCAATTAACACTTTGGTATCCCATGGAACTCCCTTTATGTGCATTCCAATTTCTTATGTTACCAGATTAAGCTATGAATTCTTTTGTCTTCTCAGATTCTGTGAACCCTGTGTCTCTTTGGGTTGTGTAGATTTTGGAGCACAATAAATATAAAATGGGGTGCTTTTTCTTTTAATTTGATTATTTTTGCTTAGATAGTGAGTATTAAGATCAACCCTGGTTGGCTGAGGTCGTACAAGATGACTCTGTTTGCCTACAAGACTAAAAATAAGTAAGAATAATTTTAGATCCTTTAAAATGAAAGAATAATTCATAGGTAAGAACTAACCTAAAAGATAATTATTTAGCCCTCCAGAGCACTTTATAGAGCCCAAAGAATAGCATAGATCACACAACATCCTTTCTTCAGATGCTTTCTCATCCAACAGCTTAACATGCACATTTTTTCTTTTTTTCCTCTATAGAACTGAGGGGGAATCTTCTGACTCTCTTAAAAAATCAGAAAAATGATGAAAAAGCATCTTTGAAGAAAGCTGGTGACAACTCACCAGTGGTGGGTATATCTGTGCATTCTTATCGTGTTCTTATAGGAACCATGGTAGATAAGAGTTACCTGGTAAGAAATATCTTAGACTTTTCACAATGAGACCTCATGCAAGAATGACTCATCTACCTGGGGTGAACTGCAGCCCAGTAAACAGCTGAAAATGATTCATGCAGGGTTCTGATTGATAAAAGAGGAAAAGACAATGACTAAATTGTTTTGTATATCCTAGTTTATTCAGACATATTTTTATCCCTCTGTCAGGTATAAAATGGAGGAGACTGATTCACACTAACGAGAAAAACTGATTTTCTCTTTGAGAATCAACCAGGGTAGCTTTTATTAATTTAAGATTTGTCCCACAATTAACTGCTAGTATCTCATTTAAGTACAGAAAAATGCCACCAAATCACAACACAGCTTGTTATTGTAAAAATATAGGACACTCTGGGTCTAATTATGTTCCTTGAAACCTAGCAAGCATCATGCAGCAACAGTGAAATTTATTTTCTTTTACAGATAAAGTAAGTTTAGATGCTATGGCTCCAATAGCATTCACTATAAAAAAAACTTTTTGAGTAGAGAAAACATGAATATTTTTCCCTTTGTTAAGTCACAAGCTTGTTACAATTGCTTTTATGTGTACAAGTCTCATTTTTCCTGAGTGCATTAATGCATACATTAGCTCATAAAAATGTATTTATAATACTTGGCAACTGCTTTAAAAATGTTTACATCTTCACTATTTGAGGTTAGCAAAATTTTTCTCTAAAGACTACAGAGTAAATATTCTTAGCTTTATGGTCTATATGTGTCTGTTAAAAATACTCATGTCTACTACTATAGTGGAAATTTGCCACAAAAAATATGTAAAATGAATAAAAGTAGCTGTATTACAATAAAATTTTCAACTACAGCTCTAAATAAGTCAAGGAGAGTAAACTAGACCCAGGCTCAGACTGAGGATAATTCATTGTTTTACTTCATTCCTGGTTTTCATGATATTCCTCACTAGCTGGCAGGGTGTTTGAGAAGAGACCTGCATAGTTGGTTACCAGGGGTGCTGCACATACCCATTCATGATCTTAAATGAATATTTCAGAGAATTAAATCCCTTTGCTCAAAAAAGAATGGTAATCTAACATAGCTTCTTGAAAAAAAAAATATGATAAGAAGGCTTCTTCATTGAATGACGGAGTACAGATGGCACTAAAACTTAAAAGAGGTTTAATAATTCTGTCTTTTCTAAACTGTAGGATTAGTTATGAGATTCTGTTCTTTATTCTTTTATTTTTTAGAATGGATAGCTTTAGACAAATTCTTTTAATAGGAAATCTTGTGGGTCAACCATTTGTGAAAATTACAGATGGGTAATTATTAATCAGCGAGCCCCTTTCAGGGGCTCTGGAAGATGCCCTTGTGGTATCACAACATGATCTCCTGTCACAGACTATTGATAAGGGTAAAGAAAAGGTTAAAGAAAAATAGATGTTTATCAAATAAATGGTGAGTAAATTAAATTAAGATGCTATAGGTAAAAATATTTTTATGCTTATATATTATTTTTTTCTCTTCCAGAACTCTTGAAGCAAAATGATAGATGAAGTAATTATGTTTTGGGTTCTACATAAGTGATTCAAGAAAACATCTTCACTATCAAAACCAAATAAAATTCTATGTTGTGAATATAGTACTTTGTTTTAAGCTAATGTAATAGCTGTGTTACTTAACTTGCAAATATTATTTGAGTTAGAAAGTTGGTCTTTAACTTGTGAAAATCCTTTATTTCATATGCTGTGTATCCCCTATAGCACAAATATATTTAATGATAAGAAAATACTAGGCTAATTCCAATTATATAAAGCTTTTTGGAAGGGTAGTAATCGAGCAAGTTGATGTGTTTGTTTATAGAGCTCCCTTAAATGTTCAGAAGAATGGAGCAGATAATCAGTATGTCCAAATTTGAACATTGAACAGACAGAATGCTGTGTTAATAAACCTCATAATGTCTCAGAGGATATTGAAGATAAAAAGTCAGTATTCAAAAAAGATTAAAATGTTACGCAATTCCACATTTGTAGGCAATCTTTATTTTGAATGGGATTAAGAATCTTACAAATATGGATCTCTAAGTTGCCTAGGGCTCTCTTCTGGTCTGTTGTTTTGATAAAGGAGAATGGCTCCTACTTCTGATATTGGATGTTGCCAGTATGCTTATGTAAAGTATATATAGAATGTTAACGGAGGGGAACATTTGTTTTCAGTGATATTATTTTCCTACAACCTTTCCAAGAATGTTTTGGTCGTACCAGCTTCTATCAGTGCAAGTACAGTGGAGACACAACTATTTTTCCAAAATGATTGTAAAAATATTAAACAGAAAATAAAGATGTTGATTATCATTGCACAAAATTTCTATTGTTTTGATTTTAAATTACTCAATGGTCGCTTACTTCAGCTCTCAAATTCCAAGCACTAGTTTTTTGTCACGTTGGTGGTAAAGTTACGTTTGAGTGTGTATGAAATATGAAAAAGGCCAGAATATTTCCTAAGTAAGTCACCTGAGCATCTGGAAGGATAGTGTTGCTGTTCACTGAGATGAAAAAGACAGGGAAAAAAGTTTCCAGAGCAAGAAGAGTTTAGATTTGGACATTTTAAAGGTGATTTGAATGGAGTTGAAGATATACATGAGGAATTCTGAACAGATGCTGGGCTGGAGGTAAACAGTTGGCAAACTTCAGTATATGAATGAGATTTAAAGGCACAAGCCATGAGAACACCAAGGCACAGGATGTGGCTATAGAAATAATTCAATGCATGCTCCCTGGATGTAGTAACTTATGTCTCATATTCTGGACGTAGATGTCTGAGATTGAAGTGCCTACAAGGGTGTTCCTTCTAAGGACTGGGAAAGGAAGTTGGATCACTCTGATTTCTGGTAGTTTCCTGGTCATCTTTGGCTTATAGAGGAATCACCTCAATTTCTGCCTCAACCTTCCTATGGTGTCATTCCTCTGTGTGTGTGTGTCCAAAATTGTTTTTAGAAAAGCACTAGCCATATTGGATTAAGGCCCATGCTAATAACCTCATTTTAACTATATTACCTCTGTAAGATTATATCTCTAACAAGGTTACCTTTTAAGTACTGGGGGTTAGGACTACAACAAATAAAATTGAGGGAGGGCACACTTCAACCCATAACACTAAGGCACTGCAACATTAATGATCTGGGATGCTGAGGAACAAATGGAGTAAAAAGGAATAAAAGACGCAGCTAGTGAAACAGGAGAAAATTAGGGAAACGTGTAGCTCTGGAAAACCAGTATAGAAACTCAAATTTCCTTATTGGTTTCTTAAGCTAGTATTTATAAGGAACTTGCTCTGGGACCAGTATCATTCTTGGTTCTGATGATATAATAGTGAACAAAACAGACATGGATTTCTGCTCACATGGAGCTTACATTCTATTGAGAAAAATGGAAGATGAACAAAATAGTTAAGGAAAATACATGTTGTGTTAGAAAGTAATAAGTTCTAAAAATAAAAATTAATGCAAGAAAGAGGATCTCAAGTGTTCAAATAAAAGGCTGAAATTTTAGATGAGGTTCCTGGAGAAAAGCTCACAAGAAAGTGATATTGGGTAAAGCCCAGGCAGAAATTAGCTGTGAGTTTCTATTTATGATCATGTTAGACAGAAGGAATTCCACAGGCAACAGCCCTTAGATTGGGGCATACTTCATACTTTGAGGAGCAGAGAGGAGACAAATTCAGCTGAGGTGCAGAGGAAGATATGAGACTAAGTTGTAGAAGTTATGAAGAATCAGGCCACATACTGCATCACAGGTCCCATTCTGCCTGGTTCTTCTCAATACTTGAGTTTTCCTTATCTTTTGACTTGCAGAAATCTAGTCCTGAGACACAGCCTATGCTGACAGTTTTTGCACTATTCCACTAACCCTTTCCCAGAGTTGCGTTATCATTTTCCTTACCCTGTCTGTGAACATGGCCTTTGCCTCTGTGGACCGTGAGGAAAAAGATACCCACCCAGAAGGGCTCTTGGTGTCTTAACTAAGCTCAGATTTTAAGGGAAAGAGAGAAAGAAAGTGATACAGATTGTAGCAGGCATTCCTACACAGGAGCCTCAGGAAGATGCTTGTACTGGATTGCTTTCCTCCACTGTGCTTCTGCCATCTGAGCCAGCCAATTCTGGAGGAGTTCTTGAAGCTCTATCCCCCTTTTCAGTTGGTTTAGTGCAACTATGACCCCATCAGCATCTTCACTGGTCAATCCAAAGCAGCTCCCTTCTGACCAGTCAAGACCAACTGGTCTTTTGGACCAATCAAGCTGTGAGTATTTGTAGTTCTCAGTTGCATGAGGATGGACCCATCAGGAACCAGAGGTAGGGACTTCTAGCTATGTAAGCCAGCTCCCCGCTGGTGGAAGGAGCACAATTTTTTCTTTCCACCGAAGACTGAAAATTGCATTTCCCAGGCCAAAGCTGAAACATTGAAGATGAAACCCCAAAGATATCTTGCAGAAGCAGCTCGGAGCAGAGCACAGCTGTCTAGCATGAGAGGTCTGGCCCCAGGGCCTTGCTGTTTTCCCAGCCCTGCACTATCACATTTGAGCAGTTTGTACCAAATAAGATCTCCTACTTCGCTGTACCCCATGTTGTGGATTCCGTTTGGCATGGAATTGGCACCATCTATTGAAACTCCCTTTTCTCCACCCCATATTCAGTTCTTTCTTTGGAACTTGATCTCTGTCTAGAATTGGACAGAATTTGCCAGGGGTAAGAAAGACTGCATTTGTGATTGCTGGTCCCATCCCCCTCATGACAGTCACTCACCAATGTTCCCACCCTTCAATTTGTTCCCTCTTTGCTCCCTGAATGTTCTTTGGAATTGCAACCAAATTCTTTCCCATGAGTTACAAACAGTCGAAGTTTGGGGGTGGAGGTGTTGCTACAAAAATATCTACCATTTAACATATGAGCATACTGTGCCTGAAACCATACAAATAGTTTCTTCAGCAATTATTTCTAAAGCGACCATCTCTAACGAAGTTGCCTCTTGATCCATGAATGACCTGAATAGATCTTGATTTAATGTATTATATGTAAACAACGTTCATCTCAGTGTTGGGTCATCGAGTGGAAGGACTTTCTTGGTTTTGACTCTTCTGAGTAGTCAGGAAAATAACTTTAATTGGGCTTACATTTGTAAATTAATATCTAATGCACAATTGCTCATCATTTTACTTTAAGGTACCTGCCGTACCTTATTAGTACATGTTTGGTTGACCCTGTACAAAAAAGTATATATTACTATCGATATTACCATATATGATCTTAATGTTAAACTAACGCATACCCACCCACATGGGCCTGCTCAGTTTCAGATACAGACTCCCTTCTAGAAACCAAGAATTCTCAAATAATAACCATAACTAACTGAGAGCCATTGGAGATAAACATTTCAGGAAATCTAGATTTTAGAAAAATACATGCCAATTATTCATTTGCCTATGTCTGTTTGGTGCTCCAAACTCCCTCCCTGGTTAACTGATAGCGGCTGTGATTGTCTGAAAGGAAAGAGGGGGAGAGAGACATTAAAAGCACCTGCCTTTTCACAATCTTCTGCTGACAGCTTTCTCTCCCCGACTATTGGGAGAAAACATTCACCGGTTCTTCTCTTTTGCCTCACGTAATTGTGAGTCTCCTGCCAGATGTACCTCCTTTCATACTTGGACTTTCATCATTTTCCCACACACAATTGTGCTCTTCCTTTTTTTCTCTTCCTTGGAAACTCGCCCTGGTTTCATAATTTTGCTCCTTTCTCTTTGGCTCTTCTGCTCTCTATAGACTTGTGGCTTCATGCACTTGGGCCTCTTGCTCTGCATCTTGTTCACCTCATTTATTCCAGTGACAGAAAATTCATGCAGATCTCCCACGATTTCTTTTTGTCTCGTAGGTTTTCTTTCTATGAAGTTTTAGACACACCGCTGATGCTTGCAGTTATGTTTCCGAATTTACATTGTATTGATGGAAATTGCCATTGCATGTAAGTTTACATTTTACTATGAAGAAAATAGCTATGCCATTATTCCTAGTTTTTACTCCAGGGACAATTTCTCCTTACCTTGACACTTACACAGATAAAGAAACTGTAGCATATCCTTGTTGACTTGGCTCTATTGCACTTATCCATAACAACATAAAGGTTTATAGCAGCAGGTATATATCAGCAAAGAAAGTTTATTATAAAACAAAGTCTGCATCTGTGTACATGTGGTAAAGATAAGACTAATGGGATAGAATTGAGAAAAATGTCCATCTAAAGTTCTCAGCTGTTGTTAAGTAGCTGATTAGAGGCGTGTGGGCCCAAAAATATACCTTTCAATGTAAATACAGTATGGTAAATAATAGGTAATTTCAAAGCTGGGTTCCATGTAGGGGTTGTTATAGCAATGTTATTGGAAAACATTAAGAAGAAACTATATAATGATTTTTAAAAATAAAATAGAAGTACTATTTTATTTCTCAAACTGAATGTTATTTACCAAATTGTAGAATATAACTGTTAAGCTGTTTATAACTGGATAAATGTTTGGAAATTATATATAACAAAATTAGTAATTTGCATTAAAATAATATTATATGTCATATTAAATCAGGGAATTGTAAGTAAAAAAGCAAATGTGCGTTTTTGCCTAATTTCACACATTCTGGGGAAAAGTAATGCCTATGTATGGGTAATTAAAATGTATTTGAACAAACAAAGCAGAAATTAGCATATTTTCTGTGTTCCATGGATCCCAGTAGGGTTCTAATAGCAGGGGAGAGATCTTTTCTCAATATGTAACATCCAGGTGATCAAATCCTTCTACACGTTAGCTTAATAAACTAGAAAATTAGAGTCGTTACTCATTGGTGTGTTTGTGATAAGCAAAATTGCTAAGTGCTGACTCTTCCTTACAGTCCTGACTATGAGCAGGAAACCATGCCTCTGATGGGGTGGGTGCCTAGCAAATTACAACCCAAGTGCTCTTTAGCTTTCCTAGTGCTGGGAAAGTGCGAGCCCAAGTAATGGCACAGCTTTGGTGCATCAAGATAAATGCTCTAGAGACCTCTCTTCTTCCAATGTCACTATATATCCTCATTGGGAGCCAGGGACTCGGTCTTGGGATTGACACTGAAGCATTGGCCTATGTGAAAACAAAGTGTCAGAGTAGAACTAAGACCAAGGCCTATTCCGGAAGCACAGTAAACTGCACAGCAGAGCTACCTAAGTGCTGGCACGTCATCTGCACACATGAGTCATGGGCTGATATGATTTTATTGCCTCCTTTATTTTTGCCTGCTTAAGGCTTTGAGGTACTATGGAAAAAAAACAGGGTCGGATTCAAAGAGTCATGCATGAGGACATCAGTGTCACTGCCTGGCTTCAGGACAGGAACCTTAGATACTGTACTGCACATTTCCAACCATGGGCAGGCCTAGAAGCAAGACTGACTTTTCCAGGAATCAAACACTGAGATTATTGGAGCAGGAGGCTGTTCACATCAGGGCTCCTTCCCCAGGGCCATCGTGCAATGTTGAGCCTGCAGGAGACAGGGCTGGTGTGTGGTCTTCCTCAGCAGTGACCTTTCTTTGGTCCATTTGCCAGCTTGGGACCAGCACCTCTGGTCTCAAGAGCCTGCCTCAACTTTGGTGAACAATTTATTCCTGCTTTGCTGTCAAACTGCAAAGAGCATTTGCTTCTCTTCCCACCGTGGCTCAATTCAGAGACAAGGACCTCTTCCTGGTTCCAGTTCAACTAAAACATGGTGAATACAGAGTTTGCAATTATTTTCTCCTGAAACATAGCTACATGGGTTCATACAAATGAGTCTCCATTTCCCACTTAGATTTCCCATATCTTTTAAAAAGATTTCTCACTTATTACGCTAGAAATGCTGGCAAGGAAATCACAGAATAGGATTTGGTGAGAAAGAAAATTATCAGTAAATGTCACTCGTGTGTGAAATGTATAATTCAGCTCAGATAAAGAGGAGTCCAATCTCAAATTCTAACCATGATTCAGAGCACAGAAAATTGTTGAGGAATTTTGGATTTATTCAACATGAGTTCAGCCTGCTCTCTTTCACTTTAGTGAACTCAATTTAGTTCATAAATTATTACTAGAGCCAAAATTAAAATAAGGAAATTTTATAGAAAATGGGGTGAATAGAATATTAAAACTATATTAAAGATATACTGTAGTAAAAGCATGTTCTTATCAACATCTTAGCATGCCTAAGCCCTTCCAAATTTCAAATTCTTAATTCCAATAAAATAAAGCAGGAATTAGTTAATTTTGTTATCCTGCAGGTTTAGAATTACACTTCTGTTGATATTGCTACTATACACAAACAAACAAAACACCTCTTTTTAGTTGATCTTTTCTAACATATAATCACAGTCTTAATTTAAAAATGCAAAACTTGTGGTCCAATAAGAAGGGAAATTTTAAAAAATTAAATTAAAAGGATTTGAAAAAATTGTGGCAATAACAGGATTCTCACAGCCACTGCCAAGTCTTCCTGTCTGTCTTTACTATTAAGCAAGGCTACTCAGAAATATAGAATAGTGTGGCACAGTTGATTGCAAGGTGGCCAGCAAAAGGTCAATTCCCTGTCAGGACACATGCTTGGGTTTCTGGTTTAGTCCCTGTTTGAGAAGCATATGAGAGGCAGTGGATCAATGTTTCTTGCTTGCATAGATGTTTCTCTTCCTCTCCTCCCTTCCTCCCTGTCTAAAAATAAACAAATAAAATCTTTGTACAAAAAAGAAGATGGAATCACATAAAATATTTCCCATGTGCATTGCCCAGCAGAGGGGATGTAGTCTACAAGCAACAGTGAAATGCTGCATCTCAAGTACAGATGAGATTAGGGCAGGACTCAGCTTGGGCACCAGGATGTGGGAGTGGGGGCAGTCATGGGATCACAGCTCCCTGGGCCTCTCAGTGGCCTGGGAATGAGGTCAGTCAGTCCTAAGACCTTCTGTGGGATCTCGGCAGTTTGCATGCAATGGCTGCCTTCTCACAATACAGGAGGGTCACTGGTTCTCTCAGAGTCTCCTGCTCTGAGGGAAGATCAGAACCTCTGGAGTCCTCCCTACCCCCTCTCCTTTGGAGAGGTCTCAGCTTAACCCCAGATCCTTGCAATGACAGAGTCATGTTTTCCAGTCCCCACCTTACTAACCCTCCGTTACCTGAGGGAAATCATCAGCCAGAGCTACATTAAGTGCTGAGAAAATTCAAAACGAAAACATTAAGGTCTCAAATTCAAGTGACCTCAAGGGTCAGGTACTTAAAGTAAATATATGAGAATTGACATATTGTTATACCATTGAGATTGGTGGGACTTTATATAATTTCTTTAAAAACTCTGGCTTTTGATCAAATCTAGGTCATAGGGCTAACTTGGAACTTCTGAATTTTACATTGACATTATGTGAAGAATAAGCATACAATAAGTTATAATTATGCTTTCAAGGTGTAATTCAAATTGAATGAGGAAACTTGAAAAAAATGAGATAAAGTTGAAGAATTGGTTTGATTGAAATAAAACAGAAGAGACTATGATGAGGGAAATCTACTGGCATTTCCCTGATGACTAATGTGGAATATTTTCTTCCATGTGCTTTTTGATCATCCTTGTATCTTCTTTTGTGAAGTATTTATTCAAGTCTTTAGCCTGCATTTTTGTATATTTTCACTTTGTATTATTAATTTGCAAGAATATATATTCTGGAAATAAGTCCTCCTGTTTTAGATAGTTGTATAGCGAATCATTTTCCTGAGTCTGTTGTTTGCCTATTTTTTTTTTTCAAAATATGTTTCTTTGGCCCTGGCTGGTAGCACAGTGGTTAAGGTGCCAGCCTGCGAACCCAAAGGTCGCAGGTTCGATTCCCCAGCCAGGGCACATAACCAGGTTGCAAACTAGGTCTCTAGTCAGGTCTGTGGCTGGAGGCAGGTGAAACACAACCATACATTGATGTCTCTCTCCCTCTCTGCCTCTCTTCCTTCCCCTCTTTCTAAAAAATAATGAAATAAAATCTTTAAAAAAAATGTTTGATAGACTTTTAATCTTATATATTTGACTGACTTTAGACATAAAAAGTTGGGTGAAATAGAAATTGAAAATTCAAATTCAATAGAAAAATATGAATGAATAGTGGAAATTCCATATTGATAGAGATTGATAATTTCATTCAAATTTAAAGCATCTGAACAACTGGAACAGGAATCTATGCAATATTCATTGTTAGGTAAACTGTGAGAGATTAAAGAATGAAAGACATTACATTTTTAAGCATCTGAAAGCACTGTATGTTTTATAATTGCTTGTATTTGCTTAATACAACACCCATAAAAAATGGAACTGCCTTTTGATCCAGCAATTCCACTACTTGGACTATACCCAAAGAATCCTGAGACACCAATTCACAAGAACCTATGCACACCTATGTTCATAGCAGCACTATTTACAATAGCCAAGTGCTGGAAACAGCCTAAGTGACCATCAGTGGATGATTGGATCAAAAAATTTTGGTACATTTACACAATGGAATTCTATGTAGCAGAAAGAAAGAAGGAACTTGTACCCTTTGCAACAACATGGATGGAACTGGAGAGTATTATGCTTAGTGAAATAAGCCAGTCAGTGAAGGACAAATACCATATGATCTCACCTCTTACGGGACAATAATGAACAAAACTAACAACAAGCAAAACAGAACCAAGTATATGAATACAAGGAATAGGCCTTCAGTGGTCAGGGGAACGGGGTAGTGGGGAGGGGGAGGTAGAGGCAAAGAAGGGGAGCAGCTTAGACAAGAACCTAGTATAAAGGAACCATGGACATGGACAACAGGTGGGATTGACTTTGGGGAGAATGGGGGGGGCAGAGGGGAGCAAAAAGGGGATGGATGTAATACAACAACAATAAAATTAAGAAAAAAAAAAAAAAACCCATAGAATGAATTTTTTTCTTGTGTTAAAAAAAGATAGGAAAGTAATTAGAAGTGATAACTACATTTTTAAAGAGAACAAATAGAAATGCATGATCATCCAGGGTATTTGAGGCAATTTAGGTAGGAAATACTAATGTTCCAGAAGTCTCAGACATTGGCACCCCTGTACACTGGAAGGAAAAAGTGTTTATTCAACATAATAGAAGGGAAAATTGCAAATACAATCATGTAATTCATAAGTGCTTCCCCCTTGACTTTTTAAACAGTTAAATATTTTATATTGAGACTAGTCATCAATGACTCAAATTCATAATTTAGGCGAGCAGGTGTTTGTTTCTGTAGAGTCATTTCAAAACCTCTTGGTGTAAAATCGACGGAAATGTGCTCAACTTACAAAAGGCAGGTCAATCACCATAGTGTAATCACACAGTAAAGTTTTGTTCGATTACCTTTCCAAGACCCAGTTTCCGTGGGTTTCTGTCCTGCCTGGTCCTCATGGTAAGAAACGTAAGTGAAAATAGAAAGTCCTATTTTTAAGACACTGGGGAAAGAGGTAGTACAACACACAACACTATCAGTAAAGAGTTCCATGGCCTATGAAAGTCCCAGGAAGTCAAGACAGTTTCCTCAGGTGAAGAGTTTAGTTAGTGAGCAACAGAGATCAGCTTCGGCAAGCAGTGGCCCCATGTCAGTGGGCCTGTCACGCCCAAAGCCCCACTATCAAATTAAGAGGACAGAATGGTGATGAGAAATTTCCCAGAGTTTTCATGAAAATGTTGGAAGCAAGACTGCAAATAATCCCTAGAGGTTCAGTGAGTTTCGAAATACTAGAGACTGTATCAGGGTTTCCTGTTTGGAAACTAGGCATAGCTGCTCAAGGGATAAACAGAACTGAAACCCACTAGAGCAGAGAGACTCGGAAGGGTGAAGGCATATCTCACAGAATCAAGGGGAAGGCAGGAGGATTGAACAGGAACCAGTTTAGCTCTAGGCACCTATAAACTGCATTTAATACATTAATAGTTACATAGCATAGGTTCCTTATTAACTTCACTAATTACTGAGTGTAAATTGTTTTAACCCCTTGGTTCAACACTGAGGCTTAAACTGTGAGAAAAATGAAATGCAATACCCAATTCTTATTCTTTACATGCCAAGAATAGAGTGGGATAAAAAGTAGCACACATAAAATTATTGCTATGCATAGTGAAATGCACCAATTTAAACATGTTGTGAAGAATGGATGACTACAAGGGTAGAAGAATTTACCAGCTGGGGAAAATCCATGAAGACCAGAGTAGCTTGGGGCTGGTGTCAGACTCTGTAGTCACCTTCACCAGTCCGGTTATCCATCCCCCAGTTTCTTCCAGGTCTGGTTACTTACCTACATCACAGTTGCAACCTTTGCCTGAGAATTGCCCATGGGTCCTGCCTGGTCTAGCAGGTCATTACTCTTTACTGCCAGAGGAGAGCCAGAGCTTAATAGCTGATTAACACAGGAGGACAAAAGACCAGCTCCTTAGTGTTAAGATTTAATCAGCTCAGTTATGCTCCAGCTTTAAATCGTTAGCCTCTTTTTATTGCTCCTTTTGATATTCTTCACCCATTATTGTTGTCTTGCTCTCACCCTCCTTGATTGCCTTTTCATAGCTTTTTAATCATCAGCCAATTTTCTCTATTACATCTGTACAGAAAAACACTAGCAGCCACTTCTCAACTACTTGTTGACCATGATACAAGAGCCACATGAAAATACCGTTTCCTCTGTATCTAGGTAAGAGGATTTCTGGTAGGCCTTTCCACATGAATGCTCTAGGGCAAACTGTGATGACATCCAGCTTAAAGAACTGGCTCTGGACTATGGGGAAAGAATGTGAATGTATAAGGCATCATTTCTCTCCATGAGGCAGAATCATTGAAAATAGGCTTGCTCAGTATTGGTTATCTTCATCAAGTACAGAATAAATTCTGTGTATATGCACGTTGTGAGGGATCTGTAGGGAGATATTTTAATGGTTAACTAATTCTTCATCTATAGTTACCATTTCCTGTGTATTGTTAAATCCAAATGGAAGGAACAGCCATATACCTCAATGGGTAATGTTAGAAAATGGCTCTTGATACCAATCCATTTACTCACAAACTAAAAGATATGAAAAAGTTGTATACTTACCTTCTCATTTTGGAAAATCCTAATGTTATCCAGAGGGCTGATCTTTATATATAAAAAGCAGGAAGGGTAAAGAGGCTTTACTGGTCAAATTTTTATAAGTTCAACTTTTGGCATAAAACTTATTCTAAGGGAAGTAACACTCTTTGTAGAGGCAAATAGCCAAAACAGCATTGGTAAAAGGTGAGACCTTTATGATTCAGGTATTATTAGGAGTCAAAGTGACAAAAAATAGTCAAATTGTTTTATAGCAGAGTGATTTCTTTTTTCTTTTGATACTTTGAAAGGAGGAGAAAATGAGAAAGAAAACAAAGCAAGAGATGGGAAAGAAAAAAATCATTACTAAGGTCACTATTTGGAGAGCAATAGGCAGAACCCGAATCTCAGAGTGGGCAATTAAAGGACTTTGAAGAACTGGAGTGACTATGTTGAAGTTGTGTTATAATGTTGATCATTTCTCCATTCTCCTCCATCAAATTATTACAATGTCAATTCTAAGCCCAAAAGTCCAGAAAACAGTTTGGAGAGAGAGGGGTCATAGAGAGCAGTGCCAAGATAAATTTCACGTTGAATCAATGCGTTGCCCAAAGACAAAGCTTCTGAGATGATAAGATGACTCATAATTTGAAATAATTTGCTGAGAGCAGGAGTTTGAAGCTCAATTTGCCTGAATATTGTACTTGCTACCATTTCACATTAGTTTAATTCGTAGAACTTTTAGGGAAGCTTTGGGCTTTTAAAGGGCATACATTGGAATGAAGAAGTCAAGGCAACCTTACCTATGTATTTCGAAGATTAGGGAATCTTCAAGATGGCTACAATGAAGGGAAATGTGTTTAATTGGGAAAGGATACTAAATGCAAATTTGGCCAATGTGCTAGCTCATCTTCAGTCACTTAACTAACGACTAGAGTAAATATACAATAAAGAACATTGACATTAGTGTTCTACTGTTGGGTCCTTTTAAATAGACTCCACATCCCCATTTTACCCTCACTACTTTCAACCCTAACGATCTTCTGCTATGAAATGAAGCTTTCCCTTTCTAACGATGCTGACTCTCAAAGGGACAAGTGTTCAACCTGCGTGTCTTTCAGCGGATGACTGGATAAAGAAATTATATTAGATATAAGCAATGAAATATTATCCAACCTTGAAAAAGTAGGATAAGTTGCCATTTGCAACAATATGGGTAAACCTGGAGGACATTTTGCTGAGTGAAATATGCCAGAAACAGAAAGAAAAAAATCTACATAATCTCAATTATATGTGGAATCTAAAAAATGGAATATGTAGATGCAGAGAGTAAGCTCTCATAACTGTAGCATTGTGGTGGAAACTAAACTGATTACAAGAAAACAGTTGTAGCAGTGTTATAGCTTACGTAAGAATTATTTTTCTAAAGATAACACAGAAGTTCAATATAGTTAAATCAAAATTTATCTCAAAAATTTTCCTTAAGTTATGCATAATGCACATTATACACTGTGCATTATATTTATATAGATATACATCAGAACCAATGTGTAACTATGAATTTATCAACATATAATATTTATTATAACACAAAGTACATGTTAAATATATTGTACAATATTTTTCATTGCCAAAAAGAGAACAACTATAATTGAAATTGTGGAAGTTAAATATTCAACAATACTATACAGCTTTATGCCGATAATTCTAAATATTACTTAATACATCCTTTTTTCTTTTTGGTAAAAAAAAAGTCCTGGCATAATGAACCAGTTAGACAGAAAAGTACAGGCAGTAATTATTTCAATGACTTTGTTATAGAAAAATGGTAAGTGTTTTGAGTTGAGAGTGAGAACTTTCAAACACAAATACTTAAGAAAATTATATGGAAAAAAAATGATTTTGTATCTTGTTACTTCACGTTTATCTTCTCAAACTCGGATTTTTCTGGCCCAACCCAATGACAGTTCTGCTATTTGAGGCTCATTCTACAGATTCTGTTTATAACATGTAACCATTTTAAATTCACCACCCCTCTCCCAAACGTCAGTGAACTACTTTGGCAGGATCTGATTTCTTTCCCAGATGAGTGCTGTTTCCTGGCTCCAGCTGAGCCACCAAGGCAGGGCCACAGGCAAAATGCTTTGTGTGGCTCTCCTTCTGTAGGTCATAGTGGAAAACTGATCATCTTCAAATAACAATTTTCTGTTCTAAATAAATGATGTTTTAATTCATATCATCTTTTGGTCTTTGACCTTAATAAATGCATTCTCCATTAATAAAATTTGCTATGTACCATTATTTTTTGCTAAAGAAGAAGTATTTTAAAAATAATTCCTGGTAGGCTTCAAAGTCTGGAGTAAGTGAGGTAATGAGACATTATTACTCAGAGTTGCTGTGAACACATACCAGACACTGTGAGGGCAAATGCTCACTTCACGATATCTGGATGTTCTGGCTGGTGGCTCAGTAGATTGAGTGCCGGCCTGCGAACCAAAGAATCGTCCTGTTGATTCCCAGTCAGGGCACATGCCTGAGTTGCAAGCTAGGTCTCCAGCCAGGTCCTCAGCTGGAGGCATGAGAAAGGTAACCTTCCCCTCCCTCTAAAAAATAATAAATGAAATCTTAAAAAAAAAAAAAAAAAAAAAAAAAGACCCCTGGGTGTGAATCACAATCAGAGACATAGGATGATAGTTGGAAATGGATACAAAGCTTAGGGACGGTTTCCAAACTTTTGTTTCTGTTTTTTACCTGATTTTCTTCAGGTGACTCTGGAGTAGTGAGGATGTGAATTGTTGGTGCAGACCTTTGGCCCTGTTTCATGGTCAAACTAACCATGAAAAGGCCACTCTGTTTTCAGATTTCCATTCAGAAGTATAGACATTTTCAGGGAGAGACAGAATATTTCCTGAGAACTTTCTGAGGTGATCTATTGTATTCCGATAGTATCAACAGTCTTGTTTCTCCTCGTTTTGTCTTTTAGGTCTCATTGCAGGAAACGTGTTGCCTTGTAGAAAAGGTTGAATTCATAAACCATTTGCCATCTCCTAAGCCAGAAAATCTCATCTATGAGAACTTCTCATAGTTTTGAAGTTGGGTCCTATTTGAGGATAGTGTCTGTTTGATCCAAATGAATTCCAGACATAATCATGGATACAGGGAACATTTTGATGATTGCCAGATGGGGAGGGCTTATAGGGGAATGAGTGAAGAGGTGAGGGGATTAAGAAGTACCAACAGGTAGTTACGGAATAGCCATGGGGATGTAAAAGTACAGTATAGGAAATGGAGTAGCCAAAGAACTTTTCCACATGACCCATGGACATGAACCATGGTGGGGGATTGCCTGAGGGAGTGGGGGGAGGGTGCTGGGTGGAGGGGGCTAAAAAGGGAGAAATCAGAACAACTCTAATAGTATGATGAATAAAATAAAATTTTTTAAAAAGAGGAATTCAGATGTCATTTCTCACACCCAAAGACTTCTAACAAGAATTTGTTTCCATTGGCAAAAAAAAAAAAAATAGAAAAAGTATTTCTTCAAACAAAGAATTCTTTCCCTTCTAACAATTTTTACTCTTCTCTAAGAAGTATAATGTGTGAGTCAAAGATACATACTTTGTAGGTGCCAAGTGGGTCCATATTCAAAAGAATTAACAGGATAAATGGCATTACTTGGTTTCAGGCTTAGGTGATTCAGAAATGACAGCAAATCTTATGCTTATATTTCTCCAGTTCTCTAGAGGATTCAAACAGGTAAGCACTGCTATTTATCATTCACTCTGGGTTTATGGGGTCTTAGAGGGCTTTCATTCCTATGTGTCACTCCTCAAGCCTCACACGAAACTAATCTGTCACCTCACTTACGCCCCCACTGAAGACCAGCAACTTGGGTCTATGAATCCAAATTAAAAATCAGAACAGGACACAAGCAAGCTGTGGTGTGTGTTCCTTATTTCCTAGGGTGAACTGGCAAATTACATTAGGAAACATGTGTTAAAGAACATCTGATATATATGTTTCTTTCTAAAAAATTTAGGAGAGCAAATGTGAAATAAATTAATTGGAGGTACACTGTGGTCTTTATGAGGAGTTCGCCTTCACCCATCCAACTAGAAACATGCTCCCCAGTGTGCAGACAGGGTGCACCAGCTCTGTCTTGCTCTAAGGGAAGAGGAGCATCCCCTCTCTCAGCCCATGGGAGCATTTTAATCAAAAGGGGTTGCCTAAATTTAACTAAATTTAGTTTAAATTTAACTGGAGATCTGGCAGGTGATAACCTACATCACACGTGTTTTTTTGCCAAAAGATGCCACTCTCATTTGAACATGGAAGTTGGTTTTCATTTGTTTTTAGATCCCTCTGTGTTGGGCCTACACCTGTTTAATCCCTACAAAAAAAAACAAACAATTTATCATCTTCTGCTCCCTCCCATCAAGGACCAAGTTGTCACCCAATGATCTTGGAAAATTAACAACATATTTAATTTGATATTTTGTATTAAAATTATGTATTTCCATGTAGGAGTTGTCTCTCATAATGCATACTCAAAGATATACTTGAAATCTAAGTAGCACTTACATACTCTGAATTCTGTCTTTTTCTCCTATTCTTTGACATTGCTTCTTTCAGGGGCTGCTGGGTTTACTCTCTCACTTGCATAATTGCTGCAGCCTTTATTCCTGGTCCTTTCTGAAAATTTGTAGCTAATTAAATCTCTTTATAGATAGCATAATGCCTCCTACTGAACACAGTGGTTTTACACATTTTTAATTTCCAAGCTCTGCAGATTTTTGGCAGGGGGTGTTTCCTGAGGCAGACAATAGCATATAGAACTTCCATAATTCTGTCTGCTTGCTTCCTCTCCACTGGAGAGCCAGAATAATCCTTAGCCCAGAAAAAAAAAAAAAAATCTCACTCAGCTGTATTACAGCTGTTAATACATTTACGTGTGTTTTGAGGAATGATTTAAAATGTGGCAATGCAAATAAGAAAATTCAGGGGATAGAATGTTGTCAGTAGCGCCAGGTTTATAACTAGGTGTGTGGAGCTCATCTCCCCTAATGGTGTGCGATTCATTAGGGTGCAGCCCTCAACACCATGTGCTAATGACTCTTCCCTAATAAGCACTGATGAATTCAGTCATAGATATTTTCTACAAAATCCTATAGAAGCCTGGGAGAGGATAGAACCTAAAAGGGGTCATACCATTTACATTATATATATTCATATAAATATACATGTAAAATAGGTACTGCTCAGGTGCCTAGTTCATAATGCCACTCTGATTTGTCTTTTCAATTATTCCTTCAAACGCATTTTCTTCAATTTCTTAGAATGTTTTCCAGAATATTTCTAATTTTGTGCCTTCATTTCACAAATGAGCCACAAATTGCTTAATCAGTTTCTACACAGCGCAAGAGCTACAATGAATCAGATAATAATGATGTTTGTCCCTTAAGCTTTTGAGTCTCTCTAAGGGATCACGTCATAAGGAATATTGGAATTTTGAAATCTTTTGAGTGAAAGGAACTAGAGAGGTCATTTTCTCTGAAATTTCCCTAAAGCAATAATTCATTCCTGGTTGATGACAATTTACTGTGTGGCAGGACATAATTCAGATATTCTGCTGCATTTATACAGTGGTGAGTTTGATATTATTTACTTTTTACCACATGTCAGATATAACTGAGCTGCTGATTTCTCTCAATGCTGCTGCCAGTGAATAAGTTTATGAAATTACTGATAAAGATGTTTCCTACAGTTTTCAACTTCTTAATTAGTAAAAGCTTAAGTCACAACCATGAACAGTGAATCACACATTATACATTTTACTATATTTTTTTTCCTAAGCATTCAAAGGCTTAAAAGATATATTATATCATGTTCAATCTGGAGCCTCCTGTTGAAAACTAGTTTTAGAGTTTGGCATTTCTTTCACCATTATCTGGCTTCCATTGTTCTATCTAGAAATCATTTATGGATCTTCTGTTATTTCCTTGAAGACAGCTTATTCTTTCCCTTTGTAGAACTTTTTGTTGTGTTCTTGCTCTTTATTATTCTTTTATTTAAAAAAAATTAATTTAATGTTTCTATATTATTACATAAAGTAAATATTCTAGGTAAATGTGAAATTTTGGGGGAAATTTCTAAAATCCCTTTGCATCTCATCACAAATATCAATGTCAGTTTATGGTGTGACTCCACCTTATATTTACATGGGCAAACCAGCTAAGGAAAAAATAAAAATAGAAATAGGCATATCCTATTTAATATTATGGATGATTGTTCTATTTAGTTATAAACCTTAGAAAACTTTAGCTTCTTAAAAACAGAGCTCTAGCTGTTGGCACAGTGGATAAGGCATCAACCTGCGAACCCGAAGGTCACTGGTTCGAGTCCCAGCCAGGGCACATAACCAGGATGCAAGCCAGGTCTCCAGCCAGGTCTGTGGCTGGAGGCAGGAGAAAGGCAACTATACACTGATGTCTCTCTCTCTCTCCCTCTCTGCCACTTTCCCTTCCCCTCTCTATGAAAAAAAAAAAAAAAAAAAGCTTAAAAACACTAGTAATATTATTGTTAAATTACATTAAAGCATTATAAAATTTTTTTTAATATGTCAAAATTTAGCCTTAAGACATGATATAGTATATACATTGCCAATTCTGACAGAATAATTTGGCTACAGAGACAAACAGTGGCTTCTCTATCACTATTAAAATCATGTAAGGAATTAATCCACTGTCTGATATCTCTGCGTTAGAAGATAGAAAGATATTTGTGAGTCAATATGACTCATATATTGACTAAAGATATTCTTGACTAGGGTAAATAGAGCTCTTAAAGTCAAAAGGGCTTCTAACTCCATATACACTGTGTGCAGGTTTTAGAAGTAAAAACAAAAGTCTGTGTGTGACATTTGCAGATGCTAAAAATGATACTGAAATACAAACACCATTTTCCCATTGGAAAAAGAGGGTTTGCAGCTAATATGAGCCCACTGCTTTCAGGATTTTATTCTGAACTCTAGACAAGCCTCCATGGACTCCCTGCCTTCTAAAAATTGGATATATCACTGAATTTAAGATAATCCACAATTCTAAGCATTGGTCCCCACAATATCACAGATCATGGGAAAACTAAACACTTAAGGAAAACGAAGGTATCTATCAACATTGAAGAAGTCTTTATTAAAATGCTGTTTACCCTTTCATTGTATTCATGACCTTAGTTTTAAAAAATCATTCTTGCCTCCCCTTTGCCTTTCTCATCCACCCCATTCCAACAAGACTGTCTAACTCTCTGTAACTCAAACCAGCTATACAGTTTTCCACATTCTTTTCATCTTACATCTTCCATTTCCACAACCATCAAAATTGCAATAATTTTACAAATCTCACATTAAACCCCAACCCTTCATGGAGGGACTCCAGTGACCCCTCTTTTTCCAGCTGGTATAATCCTTGTTTAATGCACCAATGAACAAACACATATACTGTTCTGTACTATTAGTTATCTTTTGATGTTCCCACAAGTTTTTGGTGGTCTTCTGAGAAATGGCAACTTCCCCTTTTGTGTATTCCCAGAGCATTAAGAACTGTGCTCTAGAAGCAACTATTTTGCTTATGAAAGGAGTGATTTAGAAGAATGTTACAATTTACTGTCTAAGCTTAGATGAGAAACAACCAAAAATGTTTGTGGGACATTTTGGTATAATTAATTTACAAATAGAGATTTTGAAGTTTTCAATATTTATAGTCCAATGTTAAAGACTGATTATTTAATCCAAAAGTAAAATATCAGCTGAGGTGGTTCACTAAAAGAAGTGCTGTTCTTGTTGATCATTTTTAGTTTAAAATTTATTTATTTTTATTATTTTTTAAAAGATTTCATGTATTATTTTTGAGAGAGGAGAAGGGAGAGAGACAGAGAGGGAGCCAGACATCAATGTATGGTTGCCTTTCACCTGCCTCCAGCTACAAACCTGGCTGGAGACCTGGCTTGCAACCTGCTTATGTTGCCCTGGCTGGGAATCGAACCAGCAACCTTTGGGTTTGCAGGCCAGTGCCTTATCCACTGTGCCATCAGCCAGGGCTAAAATTTATTTTAAGTATACCTTGTGCCCCCAGTCAGAAATATGGAGCATACCTATGGGCTTTCACTTGTTGAAAAATACTTAGTTGAGTTTCTTTTTAAAAAATTACCTAAAAATAAGGAGGAGTCCTTTTTCTTCATCCTTCCAGCTGAAGAAACGGAGCTGTTTGTCATCATGTGTGCATTTAGTTGACCTTTATTCCCACTGGGATTTCTCCTTTCTGATTTCAGGGGTATTAAACAAAAGCATTGCTCTGGGTGGGCTGAATATTCTCTCTGATAAGCAAAATGGATGCTGGACTTGTACAATTGTAGGCCTGCAATCGCAGACATCCTTAAATAAATGTGAGGGGCATGGATTTGTAAAGAGGCTTTGAATTTGCTGATTTCAAGTTGCACTTCTAATCATTAAGGCAATTGGAATTCTCTTTCTGGCCCTTTCAAAGACTATTATAAACCTCAACTATCTACCTGCCTTTCAGACTCAAGGCTCTTGAAGGTTTTCTCCTATCTTTGAAAGGAGGCAAACAGCTCTTTTGTCATACTCTGCCTCCACACAGCAGGATGGGGGTGGCCATTCTTTTCTTCTGGAAGGAGTGCATTGTCATTTGATCTGCCCAAGATTTGGGATGTTATATTTGTAATCTGAACTTCCAGGAACCAGCAAATATAATTAAATAATTTGGATGCAGCCAATCATAAGGATCTAGGCGAAGACATTTATTGCATCACTTAATTATATAGAAAACCAAACATTTGTGGAATAGGTTGAGATTTTAATCATACAAACATGCAGATATGGGAAAAGAATCTTCATATTATCCTTTACATCATGCCTTTGTTTTTGTCTTTGCTTCCCTCGTTTCTCTACCCCTAACTTGGACATCAGAGCGCCTTAGGGTTCTATGCTGATTTTTCTCATCTCTCTCTATACTTTCTTATTAAGCAATATAACATAGCCCTTACTCAAGTTGTTCTGATGTATCTCTTATTCACACATTTTAATTATCTCCCAATGTATATGCTTCACCATCTACTGTTTACTAGGTGACTTATAGACCCTTAAATTTCACATGACCATGACTCGCTTTCTCTACCTAACCTCACCAATAATCAATCAGTTCATTCTCTTGTATTGTATATTGTGGTGGTGTGGCTACCACCACCCACCCAGTTCAAGCTAGACATGTGAGAAACCACCTGGACTTCTTGCCTAAATCTCTCATATCTAAGCATCTGCCCCTAACATACGTCCACTGATACATTAAGACACCATTTCAAGTATTGTCACCTGCACCACTTCCTAACTGGTTGCTTTGATAGGGCTTACTGGGAAAAATGCACCCAGGTGCTAGCTTAAAACAACTCCCATCTACACATACTCACTTCCACCAAACAAGGTTGTCTCAAATTTTTCTCTTAATATTTACAAGGTTATTGAGTAATGTACTCAGATCTTACAACCATTAGCTGCTAATGTAGTTTGAACGACATAGTACAGTGTGAATTTAGGCACCTGTACCATGGCCTAGAAATATATGTCAGTGTATGATTCACATGTTAGATGAGCTTTAGAAGACTGGCAAGCTATTCTTGCCTAGAGTGCTCCAGACATGGACCGTCTGGCCAACGCAACTACTGAATGTCCAAATACTGTCAAATCAACGGTCTCCCCAGCCTCTGCATGCCTTGACACCCCCAGAAAGTAGGAAATCTATCCCAACTGGTTATTTAAAGAAGAGTTGAGAATGGCTAACCTTCTAGTACACATACTAGGCCCTACCTAGGAAGATTCTGCTATACCTTCTTAAAAATGTTGTGTACCAGGCAAAACACCAAGCTTTCTGAGGAACAGTGGGTATGAAGAGCATGCTCACCACTCAGCTCTGCCTCGTCCCTATACCCAGGCCCTCACCCCATTGCTGAACTCAGCCTAGAACTTAGTTCCTTTTAAACCAATTCATCTCTACTTTTGCTACTGGTTATTGAGAGGCAGCATTAAGTTTGCAGGTATTTTCCTCATATTCATATTTGAGGTCCAAACCAAATAAAGTTGAAATGGGCACAAGTTCAATCTTATTCTTCCCTTTGCTATGGAAAACAGCTACTGAGCACGTGTATAACATGAGCTGCTTGCACATGTTATAGCTGAGGATGGTTGAAACAGAAGGTGTTAGAGTCACACAGTGTGCTCAGTGTTATGCTAGGGGAAATGCAGAACCCAAAGTGGTAGGCCAGACTTAAAAGGAGAATGGTTTGATCTTTCTGGAAAAGTATCCTGTCAGCTGACATGTGAAGGAAAAGGAGAGATTGGAGTGGGTGCTCCGGGCAGGAGGAAATGGTGTGTGTGAAAACCAGAGGTAGCACAGAATTCAGTAGTTTGACAGAGCTGAAAGTTGTTTCCCATGGCTTAAGAATAGGTTAAGGTGGGATGTGGTGGGGCCAGCATGGAGCCATTGATGAGAGCAGCGTGGGACAGGCTTGCCAGCGTGATGCTGGGTCAGGACTTTAGTTTGGGATCAAAAACAGAAACCTAGAAAGGTTTTAAACAAGGGAGTGGTATGATCAGAGAGGTATGTTCTGGAAAGAATACTTTGCCAGGACAGTGAAGAAGAGATTGGAAAGAAAAGGCTGGACTTGTGGAGGCTGCTGAAGTAGTTCAGAGTGGGGAGAACAAAGGCCTGGCCTGCTTCAGGGAATCTTCCGTGCAACATCCAAAGAACCCAAAAACTCACAGTTACTCTTTTTATACTCAAATGATAGAAACTCTCATGTGAATACACATAAACATAATTGTCAGGGGTTATTGGTATCTGTGCCTAAACACACCAATAAACCCAAAACGATTTCCTCCCCAAGAAAAATGTCAAAACTAGTGCCTCCTGTGGGTGGAGAGAAGAAAGAAACACTGCATGCTTTTCTATCTACAACCTCAGCTCAGAACTGTTGTGATCAAGGAACTGGCAGGGATTGGTTCTCTCTCCCTGTGCTTGGTATTTTCTTTGTGGCAATCTGAAGGCCCTGGAGCCAGAAAGAGACTAGTGTAGACCTAGAAGCCATTCCCTGTTCAACAGAGTTTCATTTGATTAATATTGTGGGATAAAAACTATTTTCAAACAAATGTAAATCATTAGACTTCATCAAATGCTAATATGTCCAATACACATTAATCCAGTGTCTGTGTGAAACCCACAGGATCAGAATAGCAAGGTCATTTTACCTTCTTCCCCTCTCTTCTTTGTCACTTTGATTACACATTGTATTCCCCAGTCTGTGGGTGGCAAATTTGCTGGCTCACAAGCCAGCAAAAAGTCAGGGAACTTAAAGAAAAAGAAGGTTCCAAACTCCAGTTCCGCTGCTCATTTGAAGGCAGTTGGCTCATTTGAATATTGAATGGTTGTAATTTCTCAAAACAAAGTAGCAGAACTAAATTTTCTTCTAGTTAAAAGTCATGGTTTAATGAGTCATGTAGAATATCAGTCTCCCAGGCTGGGAGGGACAGTGAAATGAGTACAAACACAGGATATTAGAATAATAATTAAGCAAAACCAGAGCTTATCAAATTGCTACATCTCCTGCTTCCTAGACAGCAAGGTGCTCTTTCTTGGACCAGATGCCAAGAGCCCAGAGGAAGTAAAGGTCCATTGCCTGAGATCTCATTCCCCAGGGCCATTCTGCTACTCACCATTCCAATAGATGTACTCTAGGCTAAAGTGCCTTTCCTCCAAGTTCTTCAATGTGAGCTATAGTCCTTGTGCAAGTACTAAACTTGGCCATTGTAACACAAAAGAAGCCAAAGACAATGCATATAAGTATTTTCATGTCCAATAAAAATGTATTAATGAACAATGCAATTTAACTTCTATATAATTTTCATGTGTCATAAATATCTTTCTTTTCATTTTTTTCTGTTTTTAGGAAATGTAAATATCCTTCTCAGTTTGAGAAATGTAAAAACTAGAGAGTTAAGCCCTGTGTAGTTCATGCCCAGCAGTTTGCAGACTTCTCATCCAGACTTAACCCCCTGGATGACCCTAAGAGAGTGAGTGCATCTCAGGCTGAGTGGAAGTCAGGGTGAGTTAGGTAGACAAAGCAGTAACTCAGCTTTAGGAGATCAGAAGATCTAGCTCTCAATCCCAGTTTGTAATTAACCACCAGCCTTGGTCAGCAAGCATTACTTTAACCCTCTAGATAGCATTTTACTTATGTGTACTAGAAGAATCTAAGAAATTGTTCTAATGGTATGAACAAATGATAGGGCTCCTTATAAATATCACTTTACTGAGGAGACATAAGGTAGAAAATAAGTTTTACTAATGATGTGGGAAAAGTTATGAAGAATATGTCAAAATTGGAAAAAACATATTGAAAAAGTAAATTCACATTTGCATTTTTGTATTTAATGAGTTTTATAGTTAAGCATTTGGGGAAAAGTACGTACTTTTAGTTTTCTTTTTCGGGAAGCAGACATAATTTGTTTGTTTAAAGGATCTATTTGCATACATTTCCTTGAAAGAATGAAGAAACATATTTTTTTAATCTGTGAGTTAAGACTGAACCTGCAGATGGTGCTATGATCCCATTTTAAAATTAAGCTTTGCTTTTTTAATTTAAATTTCTAGATAAATATGTTTCCTTCATTTAGTTTCTTTTTATGCAGAAATATTAAAATTGAATTATTTATACTTACTTTTAGGATTTATTATAATAATGGGAAAAACTGTCCTTACCATTTGAAAATTCTACCATAGTTACTCTTTCTGAATGCTAAGTGCTTCCTCAGACAAAATAATAATCACTTTTGAGGAGATCCAAGATGGCAGAGGAGTAAGTGGAAGCTACACTAACCTCTTCTCAGGACCAAACTGTAATTACAAAATTGTAGAGAAATCATCCAGAATAACCAACTAACACTAGCTGGAAACAAGCCTTATAACCACGGACAGACAGAAGAAACCACTTTATCATAAGAATGTCACTTACCCTGGGCTCTGGCAAAGGGAGAAAAGAGTGGATAGAGACGCTTGAGGAGAGTTTGTAGTCAGTGGCTCCAGGGAGAGAACTGAAGGAATAGCTACTAGGATCCTTGTGCCGAGTCATTCCCCATCTGCCGGAATGACTGCAGGAGCTATCTTGCTTAGGCAAACCACTCTTCTCCAAGTGGCATCACCCTGAGGGGAGCAATAGCTCCATCCACAGAAATTACTCTACCCCACCCTGTGGAGCTTAAGGCTGACCCCTGATTATAGCTTGATTACATTAACAACTAATCGTTTCAATGACTGATTTGTTCAACATCTAAGGCAGAAAATACAAGAAGCAGACAAAATGGGAAGATAAAGAAAACCCCAAATGAAAGAACAAAAGAATACCCAAGAAGACCAGATGAAATGGAGGCAAGCAATTTATCAGATAGAGAGTTTAGAGTAATAAATTTTAAGGATACTTGACATCATGAAAAAAGGCATAGAAATCATAAAAAAGGACCAGTCAGAAATAAAGAATGCAATATCTAAAATAAATAATACACTGGAAGGAATAAACAGTAGGTTAGATGAAGCAAGGGATAGAATCAGTGTTTTGGAAGATAAGGTAGAATAAAACACCCAGGCAGAGCAGCAAAAACAAAAACAAACAAAAAAGAATTTTTAAGAAATGAGGACTTAAACATTTTGGACAACATGAAACATTTTGGACAACATTCCCTGCATCATGGGAATATAAGGAGAAGAGAGCAAGCAAGGGGTTGAGAACCTATTTGAAGAAATAATGACTGAAAACTTTCCTAATCTGGTGAAATAAAATGTCACACAGGTCCAGGAAGCTCACGAGTCTCAATCAAGTTGAACCCAAAGAGGCCTATACTAATACACATCATGATTAAAATGACAAAGCTTAAAGATAAGGAGAGAATTCTAAAAGACTCAAGAGAAAAACAGATAATTACCTATAAGAGATCACAAATTAGATTAGCATCTGATTATGTAACAGAAACATTTCAGGCTGGAAGGGAGTGGCATGAAATATTCAAGGTGATGAAAAGCAAGGACCTACAACCAAGACTACTTTACCCAGCAAGGCTATCATTTAAATAATTGAAGGAGAAATAAAGACCTTCCCAGACAAGAAAAAGCTCCAAACCACTACTGCAACAAATATTAAAGGGCTTGCTTTAAGAAGAAGAAAATAGATGAATAAAATCAGAAGAAAAGTCTAACAATAAAATGGTACTATATATGTATCTATTAATAATCACCTTAAATGTAAATGGCTTAAATTCTCAACCAAAAGACACAGGGTAGCTGAATGGATAAGAAAACAAGGTCAGGTATATATATTTCCTCCAAGAGACTCATCTTAGATCAAAAGATACAGACTAAAATAAGGGGCTTGGAAAAGATATTTCATGCAAAAGGAAAAGAGTCAGGTAGTAGTACTTATATCTGACAAAATAGACTTTAAAACCAAAAAAGAGACAGAGAACACTAAATAATGATAAAGGGAATAATCCAACAAGAGGATATAATCCTAGTAAACTTTTACACACCCAACATAGGAGCATCTAAATATGTAAAGCAAATCTTGATGGACATAAATGGAGAGATTAACAGAAATACAATCATAGTTGGGTATTTTAACACCCCATTGGCTTTAATGGATAGATCTTCCAGGCAGAAAATCATCAAAGGGACAGTCGCCTTAAATGACACACTAAATCAAATGGATTTAATTGATATCTTTAGAGCATTTCATCCCAAAGCAGCTTTTCAAGTGCACATGGAATACTCTCTAGAATAGACCACAGGTTAGGACACAAAACAAGACTCAATAAATTTAAGAAGATTGAAATCATATCAAGTACCTTCTCTGATCACAATGCTATGAAACTAGAATTCAATCACAAGAAGAACACTAAAAAACTCACAAAGACATAAATAACATGTTGTTAAACAATGAGTGGGTCAACAAGGAGATCAAGTTAAAAACAAAAGATACCTAGAAACAAATGAAAATGGCAACACAACAATCTATCTGTGGGACCCTGGGAAAACAATCGTAAGAGGGAAATTTATTACAGGCCTATCTCAAGAAATAAGAAAAGGCTGCATGGTGGGTGGGGAGGGGGACAGAGGGGAGCAAAAAGGGGATGGATGTAATACAACAACAATAAAATTAAAAAAAAAAAAAAGAAAAGAAAAGGCTGCAAATAAACAATTTAACTTCACACTTAAAGAACTTGAAAAATAACAACAACAAAACCCAAAGCGAGTAGAAAAAAGAAAATAATAAAGATCAAAGCAGAAATAAATGAAATGGGGTCCAAAAAATGGTACAAAACATCAATGAATCCAAGAGCTGGTTCCTAAAAAAGATAAACAAACTAGAAAAACCTTTAAGGAGATTCATCAAGTAAAAAAGAGGAAGGATGCAAATAAATAAAATTAGAATTGAAAGAGGAGAATTAACTGACACCAAAAAAACACAAAGGATCATAAGAAAATATTAGAACAATTATATGCCCCAAAACTGGGTAACCTGGACAAAATGGACAAATTCCTAGAAATATACAATCTTCCAAAATTAATTAGGAAATATCTGAGAATCTGAATTAACATATTATAACCAATTAAATTGAAACAGTAATTTTAAAAACTCCCAAAAACAAATGCCCTGGACCATATGGCTTTATGGGTGAATTTTACCAAACATTCCAAGAAAAACTAACACTTCTCTCAAAATATTTCATAAAATTCAGGAGAAGGGAAGGCTCCCAAACTTATTTTATGAGACCAGCATTATTCTAATTCCAAAACCAGGTAAAGACACTACAAAGAAATAAAATTATTGGCCAGTATCATGATGACCATAGATACTAAAAGCCTCAACAAAATATTAGCCAACCAAATACAGCAATGCATAAAAAAGATCAAACACTACGATCAAATGGGATTTATTCTAGGAATGCAAGGTTGCTACAATATTCATAAATCAATAAATGTGATTCACAACATAAATAAAATGAAGGATATAAACCACATGACCATATCAATAGATGCAGAAAAAGGTTTTGCTAAAATCTGACACCCATTTATGATAAAAACTCTCAGCAAAGTGGGATTGGAAGGAACATGCCTAAACATAATGAAGGCCATATGTGACAATCCCACTGCCAGTATCTAATCAATGGGTAAAAACTACAAGCATTCCCATTAAGACTGGGAACATGACAGGAATGTCTGCTTTCATATCTCTTATTCAACATAGTTCTGGAAGTTCTAGAACAACAATCAGAAAAAAAGAAGAAATATAAGACATTGAAATTGGAAAGGAAGAAATAAAACTATCTTTATTTGCAAGTGACATGATAGTGTACACAGAGAACCCCAAAGATTCCATCAAGAAACTACTCGAACTGATAAACAAATTCAGCATAGTAGCAGGATGCAAAATTACTATCCAGAAATCAGTTGTATTTTTATATGTCAATAATAAACTAACAGAAGAAAAATGGAATAAACAATCCAGTTCACAACTGCTCCAAAAAGATAAAAATACCTAGAACTAAACCTAACCAAGAATGTAAAATACCTATCTATGGAAAATTATAAGACAATAAAGAAAGAAGCTGAAGAAGATACAAATAAATGAAACCACATACCATACTGTGTTCATGGATAGGAAGAATTAATCTAATTAAAAAGTCCATACTACCCCAAGCAATCCATAGATTCAATGAAATTCCTATCAATATTCCAATGATATAATTCACTTAACTAGAACAAATATTTCAAAAATGTACATGGAACCAAAAAAGGCTCCACAAGGGAACAGCAGTCCTGAGAAAAAAGAACAAAGTAGGAGGAATCATGCTACCTAATATCAAACTATACTACAAGGTCATAGTAAAGAAAACAGCCTGGTATTGTCATGAAAACAGACACATACTATAGATTAATGAAACAATAAAAAGCCCAGAAATAAACCCATATTTTTATAGTCAATTAATATTCAACAGAGGAAGCAAGCACATATATGAGCTAAAGATAGTTTATTCGATAAATGGTGCTGGGGAAATTGGACAGATACATGCAGAAAAATGAATCTAGACTGCCTTCTTACACCACACACAAGAATAAATTCAAAGTGGATTGAAGACTTAAATATTAGACCTGAAACCATAAAAGTCCTATAAGAAAACATAGGCAGCAAAATCTCAGATATTGCTTAAAGAATTGTTTATTGGACGTAACTCCCCAGGTAAGGGAAACAAAATAAAAAATAAATGGGACTACATCAAGCTAAAAAGGTTTTGCACAGCAAAAGGAAAATATCAACAAAAATAAAATGTAACCCACTGAATGGGAGACCATATTTGCCAATATATCTTACAAGAGGTTAATGTCCAAAACTTATAAAGTACTTACAAAACTCAATACCAAAGAAACAAACAATCCAATTTAAAAGTGGACAAAGGCCCTGAATAGACACATCTCCAAAGAGGACATACAGATGGCAAATATGCATATGAAAAGGTGCTCAATGTCACTAATCATCAGAAAAATGCAAATTAAAACCATAATGATATACCACCTCACACCTGAGAGAACAGCTATAATCAATAATTCAATAAGCAAGTGCTGGTTACAATGTGTGGAGAAAGAGAAATGCTTTGCACTGTTGGTGGGAATGCAGATTGGTGTAGCCATTGTGAAAAGCAGTGTGGAGATACCTCAGAAAATTAATAACGGACTTGCCTTTTGACCCAGCAATCCCATTATAGGCATATATCTGAAAGAACCCAAATCACTAATTTGAAAGAACGTAAGCACCCCAATATTCATTGCAGCATTATTTATAATTGCCCAGATATGGAAGCAGCCCTAGTGTCCATCAGTAGGAGATCAGATAAAACAACTATGGGACATTTACACAATAAAATTCTACTCGGCCATAAAAAAGATGAAAATTTTACTCATTGCAACAGTATGGATGGACCTAGAGAACATTATGCTAAGTCAGAAATAAGCCAGCCAGAGAAAGACAAATACCATGTTTCATTCATATGTGGAATGTAAATGAACAAGCTGAAAAACAAGCAAAACAGAGGCAGGCTCACAGATGGATAGCAGATGACAGCTGGTTAGGGAGAGGGGATTAGAGGTTGAGGGGACTCAGAAAAAAGGGAAAAGAACTCAAGAATATAGACAACAGTGTGGTGATTGCATATAAGGAGACTCAATGGTAATGGAAAAAATACAATAAAGATTCAACTTTGAAATAGATAGATAATCATTTTTATATCCTTTTTTCTTTTCTTCTTTTCCAAATTCTAATTTACTTTTTAATGCTTGAATGTCTTTCTTTTTAAATTATATTTTATTAAATATGTCATTAAAATTATCCTGATTTTTCCACCTTTTCCCTCAGACAATCCCCAAATCATTGTTCATGGTCATGGGCTATGAGTATAAGTTTTTTGGCTACTTCATTTCCTATACATACCCATGTACTTTACATACCCATGGCTATTCTGTAACTATTTCTATTTAATCACCACACCTCTTCACCCATTCCCCCACACGCCCTCCCACCTGGCAATCATCAAAATGCTCTTCTGCTCTTCATATCCATGATTATGTCTCTATTCTTCTTGGTTGATTAGTTTGTTTTTGAGACTCAGTTGTTGACAGAAATGTATTCCTTGTCATTTTATTGTTCATAGTTCTGATCTTTTTTTTCCCCCCTTAAATAAGTACCTTTCATAATAATAGTTTGGTGACAATCAAATCTCTAGTGTTTTCTTATCTGGGAAGCTCTTAATCTGTCCCTCAATTCTAAACGATAATTTTTCTGGGTAGAGCAATCTTAGCTGTAGATCCTTGCTTTTCATGAGTTTGAATGTTTCTTGCCAATCCCTTATAGCCTACAAAGTTTCTTTTGAGAAATCAGTCTTATGAGAACTCCTCTGTAGGTAACTAACTTCTTTTCTCTTGCTGCTTTTAAGATTCTCTCTTGATCTTTAACCTTTGAATTTTAATTATGATGTGACTTGGAGTTGCCCTCTTTGCTGGCAATTTGTTTGGAGCTCTCTGTGATTACTGGACTTGTATGTCTATTTCCTTCACCAAATTAGGGAAGTAGCCTTTTATTAATTTTTCCAAATAGATTTTCAGTTTCTTGTTCTTTCTCTTCTCCTTCAGGCACCCCTCTGGTGCCTTCTTCTGGTGTCACCCTCTGGTGACTTCTTGAAGTTGCCCCAGAGGCTGCTTACACTATCCTCAATTTTTGGATTCTTTTAAATTCTGTATGTTTTGATTGGTTGTTTCTTACTTCCTTACATTCCAAATCATTGATATGATTCTCAGCTTCATCCACTCTTCTATTATTTCCCTATATATTGTTCTTTATTTCAATGGTGTGTCTGTCATCTCTGACTAAATCCATTTGTTTGCTATTGAGGTCCTCACTAAATTCCTTGAGAATTTTATAACCAATGTTTCTGATAGATTGCTTACGTTTATTCAATTTAGCTCTTTTTCTGTAATTTTGATCTATCTGTTCTTTCATTTGGGCCACGTTTCTTTCTCTCCTCATTTTGGCAGCCTCCCTGTGTTTCTTGCTATGTAGTAAGTGGAGTTGCTTTGACTCCATGTCTTGGTAGTGTGGCCTGATGTAGTAGGTTGTCCTGCAGAGTCCAGTGTCAAAGCCTACCTGCTCACTCAAGCTGGGTATTCGAGAGGCACCCTTAGTGTGCGCTGCATACACCCACCCCTTGTAGTTGAGCCTTGGCTGCTGTTGACAGGTCAATGGGAGGAATTTACCCAGGTCAGTCAACTGCAAGGATTGGCTGTGACCACTGACTACCAACCTCTACCTTCCATGAAGGATCAGCTGGGCAGGGGTTTGGTGGTCATATTGGACATGGTCTGTAGTTGTCCACTGTGTGTGCAGCTCTGGGATTTCCCAGGTGGTACAGGCCAAGGTCAGCCCCGCGTGTTATACCTGGGGTCACCCACATGAGCTATCAAGTAGTCTGAGATGGCTGCTACCTGTGCTGGGCTTGGAGATTCCCAGGCAAAGTCAAGCTGTGAATCTAGGCTGGGGCTGCTAGTGCTGGGCCTGGCAATCACCTAAACAGACTGGCACTTGTTCGATAGGATTTAGGAAGTTGTGAAGCGTGAGCCAAGATCAGCCATTCACATGGAAAAGCAGCTTGGTGGGCCCATAAGCTGGGTGAGGAGAAGACTTTGGGGATCTCCAAGGTGGATCAAACATTGTTAGCTAGGTTGATGTTGTCTCAGATGTGGCACCAGCTTGCAGGCTTTGTGCGGGTAGAGTGAAAAAGAGACAGTGGCTTCTGCTCACCTCAGTGCCAGACACTTTAGTTCCTCCCTGTTTGTTACAGGGGCCTTTCAAGCTGCCTCCCTGGTGCTGGAGCTCAGAGGAAGTGACTCCGAGCAGCTGAGTTCACGTGTGGGTTCTTTAGGAAGAACTGCTTGGGGCTTCAGCAGTTTCTTCCACTAATTCAATCCCCACTGGTTCTTGCAGCCACAAGATGTAGGGAGTTACCTTCCCAGCACTGGAACCCTAGGCTGGGGGATTGTCATGGGGCAGGGACTTCTTGCTCCAGAGATTTCCCTCCTGAATTTTTATCCTCCACATGTGGGTGAGGGACCAGCACATTCTGCATTTGCACACCTTCCTTTCTGGATGGATGCTGTTTTTCAATTCTGTAGTTGTCAGGCTTCCATTCAACTTGATTTCTGACTGCTTTGAGTGATGGTGGTTCTATATTTAGTTGCAAGTTTGATATGTTTGTGTAAAGTGGTAAGCAATATCTGCCTATACCACCATCTTGACTAGAAATCCATGTCCTTTTTTTCTTTTAGATTTTTCAGCATCAACTTTCCTGTAACTCTCCACAAACTTACTTTGCTGTCGCTACTTTTAAATAAAATGGTTTCACTGAGAATTGGGTGACAAGGAGCTAAGGATATAACAATTTCCTATGAGAATCATGTTCATAGTAATCAGGTAAGAAAAACATATTCCTGGCCTTGACTGGTGCGGCTCTATGTGTTGGGCATTGTCCTGCAAACTGAAAGGTCGTTAATTTAATTCCCTGTCAGGACATATGCCTGGGTTGTGGGCCAGGTCCTTGGCTGGGGGCATGCAAGAGGCAACCAATTCCAATCAATGTTTCTTTCCATTTCTCCCTCCCTTCCACTCTCTCTAAAAATAAGTAAATAAAATCTTCTTTAAAATTATTGGGAAAAGATACAGGAACCCTGGCTTAAGAGGGAGCTATTAATTGGAAAATAAATTTCTATACATTTTGAAATGTAATTTATTAATTTTCTTGTAAGTATATTAGAAAGTAAGAGCCCTGGCTGGTGTGGCTCAGTGGATAGGCACTGGCCTGCAAACCCAAAGGTCGCTAATTTGATTCCCAGTCAGGGTACATAAGCAGGTTGCAAGCCAGGTCTCCAGCCAGGTCCAAAGCTGGAGGCAGGTGAAAGACAACCATACATTGATGCTTTTCTCCTCCTCAGCCTCTCATAGTCTACTTTGCAAAGAATAGTAGATAGATTCTTTGTCAGGTGTTGAAATGCTTTAACTTTGAATGAAATAATCAATTTTTATCAATATGGAATTTCCACTAGTCATTCATATTTTTCTATTGAATTGAACTTTAAATTTCTATTTAACCCAATTTTGGGGGGTCTGTAATCAGTAAAGTATATATCATAAGATTAAAAGTATCAATAAAAAGTCTTAGGTGGTGGCACAATGGATAAGGCACCAGCCTGTGAAGCAAAAAACAGTGACCAGTTGCCTCTCTTATGCTCCCCAACCAGAGAGAGATTAACCCAAAACCCAGGCATGTATCCTGACTGGGAATTGACCCAGTGACCTTTTGCTTTGCTGGCCACCATGCAATCAACCAAGCCACACCATCCAAGCTGATTCTGTATTCCTGAGCACCTTCACCCAATAGTAGGGACAGACAGGAGGACTTGGCAGTAGCTGTGCAAATCCTGTTATTGCCACAATTTTTCCAAATCCTTTTAATTTAAATATTTTAATTTCCTTTCTTTTTGGACTATGAGATTAGCAGTTTTTCTTGAGACTGTTATTATATGTTGGAGAAGATCAAAATATTTAAAATCAACTGACATTTGAGATGGAGGCAAAGGGGAAATGATGTTATTACAAAAAGTATCTAGGAAAGTTTCCTCTTTAACTATAAAATCATTTATAATATAAAAATATAGAAAATAACTCCTTATTATCTAAAATGTTTATTTACAATGAAGAGACCCATGAACATGAACAACAGTGTGGGGTTGACTATGGGAATAGCAGGTGGCTGGGTAGAAAAGAACAAAGGGCCAAAATTAGCACAACTGTAATAGAACAACAATAAAGTGTTTAATAAAAAAAAATAAATGACTGAGCCCTGGCTGTTGACACAGTGGATAAGGCATCGGCCAGCAAACCCAAACATTGCTGGTTCGATTCCCCAGCCAGGGCACATAACCAGGCTGCAAGCCAGGTCTCCAACGGGGTCTGTAGCTGGAGGCAGATGAAAGGCAACCGTACATTGATGTTTCGCTCCCTCTCTGCCTCTCTCCCTTCCCCTCTCTCTGAAAAATAATAAATAAAATATTTGAAAATAAATAAATTACAAAAAGCTATAAGAAAAAAGATATTTTAAATTGAAGTGAAAGCAATTTTATATTGAAAATTTTATGTATATTTATATAAATAAAACATTTATATATGATATATATACACACACACAGCTTTTTCATACCAACATGAAGAGATCACCAAAGCTGCTGCTTATGTACCAGGAACAGTCCACCTGCCTTCATAAACCTCACCTGTTTATAGTCAAATCACTGTTAACAGTATCTGACATTCCATGCCCTGTCTAATATAATCCATATACTCCTTCATCCAGTGCATTTTGGTTTCTGCCCAAAAACATTTATATAAGCTTTCCTCAAAGATCAAGAGTTACTTTCATGTTACCAAATCCAAATGAACATTATTTCTTCATCATTTTGTTTGACTCAGCATCATTAAAATCATTGTCCATTTCTGCCATTTGAAACTCAGCTTTTAAGATTCCACTTTTTTGGTTGTTCCTCCTTTTTATTTTTTTATGCTTCTTTTTACTTGGTCCTTTCTTCTATTTGGTCCTTAGGATGTCTGGATCAGAAAGAAGGTAGACATGATTTGGGATTCCAGTTGTGAATAAAAGAACGAACTAATGACAGATCAATAAAACACTTAATAATTGTTTTGATTTCAAAACACAAAGGAAGACCCTCTATCCCTACAAAGCAACCCTTCTCCCACTTGCCCAGTCTACTAAATAATGCCTAAAATTGTTAGTAAGAAGCAAAGCTTTGAAGGCTGATTTCACACAGAGAAGCAGCTAAGAGTCCGAAGGTTTGCATAACGCTCTAACATATGCTAGTGTGTGACCTTAATATATGTCAGTTTATCAGCTCACTGTTGTTCATAATAAAGATAATGATAATAGCAATAATAATTTAGTTATGATAATCAATTGTAATATAATGTATAAAAACTTTGTAAATTGAAGGAACCAAGATTGCAGAAGAGTAAGTGGAGCTACACCAAACTGGAATTACAATTTAATCGGGGAGAAATCATCCGGAATAACCAATAGACACCAGCTGGAGAGAAGCCTTATGACCACAGTCTGAACAGAAGAGCAGATTCATCACAATGTGATGAACAGTAGGAAGTTCAGAGATGAGAGAGGCTGGCGGGGCTCCCTTGGGCGGCAGCTGAAGAGACAGAGAAACATCTCAGCAGCTGGGGTCCCACCTGAGAAGAGTGGGATCTAAACTCCAACTGGGCTCCTCAGCCTACAGCAACACAGCTGAGAGCAAACAGCTCCCAGCTGTGAAAAGCAGAAAGCAGCCAGGTTTAGCTGACTTGACAGAGAGACTGAGTTCTTAAAGGGACCACGCACGAAAGTACAGTGGCACCCACTTAACCATGGGCTCCAGCAGAGAAAGGGCACAGTGGACTAGAGGTGCTTGGGGAAAGTTTGGGTCAGTGGCTTTAGGGGAAGAGTTGAGGGAGCAGCTGGTAAGTCCAGTGCTGACCCATCCCCCATACAGCCAGCAGACCACCCTTCTCCAAAGGATGGGAGCCTGAGGGGAAGCCACAGACCCACCCATGGGAATTAATCCGCCCCACCCACCAGTGCCTAAACTTGACCTCAGATCACAAGTTGATTGGGTTAACAACTGAGTTTATCTGACCTGCCCAGAGGTGCCTAAAACTGACTGCTGATCACGGACTGATTGGATTAACAGTTTAAGGAGACAAAGACAGTGGCTCTCTGGTAGTCTCCAACTGGCTGACTAGGCCCAGACTGGGACACCAGCTGACTTCACCAAGCACAAATCCAGGAAGTAAAAAACGTGCACCTCTACACCACAGAAGGTCACACCACTAAGACAGTAAGTCAAAATAGACCAATCCAAGAAGCAGAAACAAAGAAGAGTCACCTAAAATGGGGAGACAAAAAAAATAAACCTTCAACAAATGGAAAGGAGGAATCCCCAGGAAGAGTGCAAAATGAAATAGAGGCAAGCACACTCTCAAACATGGAGTTCAAAATAATGATGATAGAGAAACTCAATGAGCTCAGCAAGTTTAAAGAAAACTACAAAGAACTCCAGGGAAACTACAAAGAACTCCAGAAAAGCCACAAGGAACTTACTGAGAATTACACCAGCATTAAAAAGGACATAGAAACCATCAATAAGAGCCAGAAGAAATGAAGAATACCATTTCTGAATTGAAGAACACAGTAGAAGGAATCAAAAGCAGGCTAGAGAAAGCAGAGGATTGGATCATCGAGCTGGAGGTCAATGTAGAAAAAAATTCCCAGGCAGTGCAACAAAATGAAAAAAGACTGAAAAAGAATGAAGAGGTTTTAAGAGAGCTGCAGGACAACATGAAACACAATAATATCTGTATCACAGGGATACCAGAAAGAGAAGAGGAGGAGCAAGGGATAGAAAACCTCCCTAACTCGAGTAGACAAAATGTCATGCAAACTCAGGAAGCACAGAGAGTCCCAAGGAAGATGAACCCAAACAGGCCCACTCTAAGACACATCATTATGAAAATGGCAAATTTCAAAGACAAGGAAAGACTCCTAAAAGCAGCAAGAGAGAAACAGCTAAAAACATATAAGGGGGCTTCCATAAGGTTATCAGCTGATTTCTCAACAGAAACACAACAAGCCAGAAGAAAATGGCAAAAAATATTTCAAGCGATGAAAAACAAAGGCCTGCAACTAAGAATACTCTACACAGCAAGGCTGTCATTCAAAATGGAAGGTGAAATAAGAAGTTTCCCAGACAAGAGGAGTCTAAAAGAATACATCTTCACCAAACCAGCATTGCGAGAGATGCTAAAGGGTCTGCTTGAAGAAGATGAAGAAACAGAGAGACAGACTGAAACACAGGTACAAAGGTAAATGGATTAAATGCACCAATCAAAAGTCATAGGGAAGCTGAATGGATAAGAACCAACTTTAACTTAAGAATGCTTTAAAGTGATCTTGTTATAAATAAATTTTACTAAATAAGGTACATTTTGTATATTACTTATATCTGCATTACTGCAGGTTAAGTTTTCTTAGATTGGAATCATTTCACAATATGGGAAAATCAGGTTACTTGCAATAACTCAGAAAAATCAAATGCAATTAAGGAAGAAGCAAAACCTAAGAAAATGTTGATGTATATTACATAGAAGACATGCTGTCTTTCTTATTCACTGTTACAAAATATGTGCTTATTTGTGGGTATGTAATATATAGATTTTGTTAGCAATTTACTTTTTAAATAGCAACCAACTGGACATGGATATGTTGTAAAATCAATCAATCTTTAGGTTAGAAAAAATGCTGAGAATGAATACCAATTTGGATGGAATTTGCAAACTACTAAACTATATGATTCATGTATGCTTAGTGAAATAAGCCATCAGCGAAATACAAATACCATATGATCTCACCCATTGCAGGACAATAATGAACAAAACAAACAAACAAGCAAAACAGAACCATATACATGAATACAATGAATAGACTTTCAGTGGGCAGTAAGGAGTGGGGAGGAGGAGGCAAACAAGGGGAGCAGTTTAGTCAAGGAACTAGTATGGAAGAACCATGGACATGGACAAGTGGGATTGACTTTGGGAGGGAGGGAGTGGGTAGGGAAGGGGACAGAGGGGAGTAAAATGGGGATGGATGTAACACAACAATAAATTTTTTAAAAAAGTTTGTAAATTATAATGCACAATACATTGCTTAAGATTATAACTTTTCCTAGGTAGGTTATGCATTGACTGATTGATTCTGAAAGACCTGTCTGCCAGGTTGCTAGACCTTCAATTAGGACCATATATATATCAGTCCCTTGCTGTCCTATAAAGGTAAATAATATTTAAAATTATTCTGGGTTGCTATCTGTCTCTTCCCTATCTGTTCCTATGAATTTTACTGTTTCTCCAATACAGAGAGAGTCTGAATAAATCCATTCATTGACCCTTTAACAGTACTGCCTGGGTCCTCAGAAGCCCTCTGCCTCACTCAGCCATAACCCCTCTGGTTTGTTCAGCTGCAAGTTACAGAGGCTTCTCTTCATGGCTCTGGAAACCTGGAGTGTGGTGGGGACCCCTCACACTTTGGTGGAGGAACTCTGCATCTGAGATATCCCTCCCAATTTTTATCTGCCACACCTGGACGTGAAACCAGCTAGTTCCACATCTCTGCACTTCTACCAGTATTGATATGGCTTATTTTTAATATCTTTCGTTTTAGGGTACTTCTGTTTAGGTTGATTTGGGGTGGTTCTGAATGATGGTTGTCCTGTAGTTGAGTTGTAATTCTGATGTGGTTGTGGGAGGATTTAAGTATTGCATTTACGTATGCTGCCACCTTAATTGGGACTTCACATATCAATTTTAATATCACAGTAAAAGAGTAAAACAACCAAATAGCAGGTACCATCTGACGAGATGCAATAGGAAGTACACACAGCACCTAGGAAATACTCTTACCAAAATAATTTGGTAAGGTCTCAAGGTCTAAGTTTTCAGTTCATAGAAAAAATGTGAAGTAGAATAACCTATTTTGATTGATTTAAATTAAATTCATTAAGGTGAAATTAGTTAATGAGGTTATATAGTTTTAATGTGCACATTTCTTTGACGTATCATTTGTAAGCTGCAGTATGTGTTTGCCACCCAAAGTCCAATCATCTTCAGTTACCAAATATTTGACTCCTTTCACTCTCCACAACCCCTCACCCCTTACCCTCAACTTGTAGTTCTAACTTATAGAGTTAGTGATTACTGGAGATTCCCACTGATTACTAGAAATCACTGGTAATTCTATACTGGTTTCTCCTTGCAGAGCCGCATGTTCTAATTGCAGAAGAAAAGTGAGAACAAGCTTTGCCCTGTGATGATACTGATTTTTAGTTAATGGATTGGATCTTTACGAGTGTTACTTTGTCTATCATTTATTTATGTCTTTTTGGTGAGAACTTAAGATCCATACATGAAATTAAAAAAAAATACCTTCACATACACCTATTTTTTTCTTTTTTTATATTAATAGAAACCCTAGTTGTTAGCTTGGCATTTGAAAATTAAAAAAAGAAAAAAGAAAAACATTTCCAAGTCTTCTTTGCAAACAACTGTGATCATAAACGTGTGTTCCGGTCAAAAGGATGTTAGCATGTGATTTCAGTAGAACGAGAACTAGTAGACGCACTTCACTGCCTTTTATCAGGCCTCTTCTTGTATCCTCCTGCCTAGAAGGAGATATAATGGCTGCTACACTAGCTGCAATTTTGGATCATGAAGGAAAAGCCTCACCCCAGCAGATGAGGTATGAACTGGCAGGAAATTAGAGGTCTGAGGGCTTCATGGGCCAGAATACTCAGAGGAACAGTTAACATTTTACTTCTGGCCTATGTGAGAAAGAAAGATTCTCAATTCTTTAAGTCACTATAACGCTGTAACTCACACAAAACCAAACACCATCCTCCCTCCAACATCACAAAATGCCTGGAACTTTAAAGGTAACATGAGCTACTGTCGCATCATTTAATCAGATCAAAACCATGGAATGTATTTGCGATGATAAGCAAATGTCTATAATTTTTACAGTGATTTCTCATAATCCTTCTGGAAAAATTGTTTGTTTTTTAAAGATTTATTTATTATTTCCAGAGATAGGGGAAGGGAGAGAGGCAGAGAGGGAGAGAAACATCAATGTATGGTTGCTTTTCACCTGCCTCCAGCTATGGACCTGGCTGGAGACCTCGTTGCAACCTGGTTATGTGCCCTGGCTGGGAATCGAACCAGCGACCTTTGGGTTCACTGGCCAGCACCTTATCCATTATGCCATCAGCCAGGGCCTTGGAAAAATAGTTCTGTCACCAAATATACTTTCACCAATAGGACTTGGTATGACCCAAACATTACATAAATTATTATAGAAAAAAAAATTTATCACTGAAAACAAAGGTTTCCCTCAGTTTGCATTCCACACATACTTAACACAAGCATAAAGGCAAGGTCCAAGGTCAGAAACAGAGGCCATTCTCCTTCATTGAGACACTTCATTAGGAGAGAGCCTTTGACAATTAGAGATCCAAATTTGAGAGATTTTTAATTCCATTGAAAGTCATGATTGCCTATAAATGAAAATGCATAACACTTTAACATTTTTTCCTTGAAGAATGACTTTATATCTTCATTGCTATTCGTAGACACTTTGAGGTTTCTTCAGCACAGTATTTTACCTGCCTACCATTCAAATTTGGACACACTGAATATTTGGTCTATTATCTGAATAGTTAAAGAAGCTCTATTAATGAGCACATTAAGGGCCCTGGCTGGTGTGGCTCAGTGGATAAGGTGCTGGCCTGCAAACCCAGAAGTCGCTGGTTTGATTCCCAGCCAGGGCACATAACCAGGTTGTAAGCCAGGTCTCCAGCCACCTCTGTAGCTGGAGGCAGGTGAAAGGCAACCATGCATTGGTATTTCTCTTCCTCTCTGCCTCTCTTCTTTCCCCTCTCTCTAAAAGTAATAAATAAAATCTTTTAAAAATTTTCAAAAAAAATTAGCACATCAATTTTGCTCTATTACTACACTTCCAAAAAGCTTCATATAATTGTAAGTAGCTTAGTATTTACTATCACTAAATATATTTTACAGAAATGGTACGCAGCATATGATATTTCAATATTTTCACAAGTTAAAGACCAACTTCAGAATTCAAAAATATTATTTGTAATGTGAGCATCCTAGTTATATTAGAATGAAATAAATCACATGTACAAAACAGCATTGTATTTGCTTTTCCTTTGTTGTGTTTGAAGATGTTTTGTTGAATGACTTCTGTAGAAACCAAGATAGAACTACTCCACCAAATCAGTTTTCTTCTAGAATTCTGAAAAAGCAAGAATTTGTGTATAAGAATGAACATATTTTTTGTTTACAGTATCTTAATTTCATTCACTTATCCACTGCTTTGATAAACATCTATTTGTCTTTGACCCTTGTTAATAGTCTGTGACAGGATGTCAGGTTATGTGATACCAGGAGGGCATCTTCCAGAGGCCTGATGGTAGGAAAAGGGCTCCCAATCAGTTATCAACAATTACACATTTGTAATTTTCATAAATGGTGGACCCACAAGGTTTTCTATGACAAGGATTTGTCCAAAGCTACCCATTCAAAAAGAATTGGAACTGAATTCACAGATTTAATCCTGCAATTTATTAAAAAAGACATTTCTTTTAGTTTTTAGTTACTGCTATACTATGCAATTTAATGGTGAAGGCTTCTATTTGATAAACTTTTTTTTTCAAGAAACTACGTTAGATTACCATTTCACTTTTCTGCATGATGCCTGCTAAGTTTTAAGGAGTACAATTAGACTCAGAGTGCCATGTATTCTCTAAATAATAAGCCATGCTGTGATCTGGTAGCATTTTTCTGTACTTAAATTAAAAGCAATGCTAGCAGCCGATTGTGGGACAAAACCTTAAATTAATAAAAGCCACCCTGTTCTGATTCTCAAAGAGAAAGTTCATTTCTCTCCTTGCTGTGAGTCAGTTTCCTCTGTTTTGTATCTCATCAGAAGGATAGAAATATCTGAATAAACTAGGAGATACAAAACAGTTTACTCATTGTATTTTCTTCTTTTATCAATCAGAACCCAGCGTGAATCATTTTCAGATGGGTTGCCCTTCGCCTCAGGTAGACGTGTCATTCTTGCATGAGGTCTCATTGTGAAAAGTCTAAGATATTCCTTACCAAGTGACTTTAAACTACTCAAGTAACTGGATGATTCCTATGAGAGCATGACAAGAATGCATAGATATACTCACCACTGAAAACTTGTTAGCAGCTTTGCTCCAAAAAGTATATATATATATATATATATATATATATATATATATATATATATATATATGTATGTATATATTTTATTTTTTTTTAAAGATTTTATTTATTATTTCCAGTGGAAGAGGAAGGGAGAGAGACAGAGGGGGAGAGAAACATCAATATATGGTTGACTTTCACCTGCCTCCAGCCAAGGACCTGGCTGGAGACCTGGCTTGCAACCTGGTTATGTGCCCTGGCTGGGGAATCAAACCAGTGACCTTTGGGTTTGCAGGCCAATGCCTTATCCACTGTGCTACCAGCCAGGACCCAAAAGTATATTGTTATCATCTTCCTGACTCATGAGAGCCTTATCCACTGTGTTGCCAGCCAGGACCCCAAAAGTATATTTTTATCATCTTCCTGACTCATGAGAATGTCCCTCCATACTGAAGGCCAGGATGAGAAAATTGTACATATTAAGGTTCTTAGATGAGAAAACATCTAAAGAAATGATAATGTGTAACTTATGCTATTATTTGTGCTCTGTATAGTTCCATTGGGGCTAAATAATTATCTATATTTATATATAGATAATGACTTAAAGCAATAGTAATTACCTTTATAGTATTATAGTCAAAAAGGCAAATATGTCATATTGTCTGGTACTACTCAACCAGAATTTTCTCTTAACACTCACCATTGAATCAAAAGTAATTGAAATAAAAAAGAGAGCACTCCAGTTTCTATCTATCATGTTCCAACATGTACACATCCCAGTAAGACACAGGATTTATAGAATCAGAGAGGACAAAAGAACTCATAGCTTAATTTGGTAACATAAGGGAGTTGGAATTCATGTAACGGGAGCCCACGTGATACCAAATTGCTAACTAACTACACTTCCCATGTGTTAAATATTAGCATTTCCGATAACACTTGCTTCCAGATTCAGTCTAGATGCCTCTGGAGTCATCATGTCTAACCCTGGAAGCATAATAGAATCAACCAGGGAGCTCTTGAAAATACCAATGTCTAGAGCCACATCCAGGGAGACACACATTTCCTGGCAATGAGCTTGGGGAAGGGTCCAAACGTGAGTGTTTGTAAAATGCTCCAGTGTAGTTGCGGCCAAGGTTGAAAATTATTGCTTCTCAGTATAGGTGGTAAGATAGAGAGGTGAAGCTCTCTATGTAGCATCTATTTTGAAGAACAAATACCATATGATCTTACCCATTACAGGACAATAATGAACAAAACTAACAACAAGTAAAACAGAACCAAATATATGAATACAGTGACTAGGCCTTCAGTGGTCAGGGGGAAAGGGGTTGGGGGGAGTGGGGAGGCAGAGGCAAGAAAGGGGAGCAGCTTAGATAAGAACCTAGTATAAAGGAACCATGGACATGGACAACAGGTGGGATTGACTTTGGGGGGAATGGGTGGGTGGTGAGGGGGACAGAGGGGAGCAAAAAGGGGATGGATATAATACAACAACAATAAAATTAAAAAAAAAGAGTCAGTTATAGTTTGTCCTTTTAGAAAGTGTTTTGATTCTTCACTTCTTCCTAAAAAGTATATCCAAGGGTTTATTCACAACCAGTTCTATAATGAGTGGGAATGGTGTTCAGCAAGCCTGAGTTCCATCTAGCATTTCAGTGGTCCCTGGTCTTCTGAGATGTCATTTCTAAAATGTGTAGGAAAAGCAAAGCAATGGGTTTTATCAAAAAATGACATAGGTGGCAGAGTTCCAGATATCTTGGTGTCCTATAAAAAAGAATTCCAACATCCAACTCATTTTCCATCACAAAAAAAAAAAAAAAAAGGCAAAAACAAGAAAAATGCACTGACGCCTAAGCTCAGGGAAGGAGAAATATTCCAACACATTCTGGCCTTTTCTGGGAGCACCTTAAGACACGTTCTGTATTGTGAGCAAATGCTTTTATAAACACAAACACACACACATACACATCACATTTGAAGATAGGTTCTGCCACTGGGAAGAAAATTTCTTAATAAAGAAATGTTTCTTTGGGAGCCCTGCCACCTGAAGAGTGCCATCTAAATATTCACCTATTGGCCATTTAAAGAAAGAATTTTTCCATTCTTGGTTTGAGCAGAAAAGTTAAAAAACAACCAACCAAACAAACAAACATGTCGTACTCTGGTTAACTTTAAAATTTACTTGAGTTAACTTTTTTTGCTTCAGTGGATATTATGCCTTATTTATTTCTTACTGTGTGTGCTTCAATTAGATTGCAGATTTACGAGTGATTGCTACTAAAAATACATATGTGTGTCAGAAGCCAGTAAGTATTTCAGTAATAGAATGTCTTATTCTATTATAATTATGGGTTTGGTACATTTAACTAAATTGAACATTATAAAGAGGTATCAATTTTCAACCAAGTAAATAACTCATTAACAGTAAAAATATAATTTCAAATTAAATAATCATAATATGGTTAATAAAAATAACAAATTCTTTTCACTAGCCCACTTCACAATAACTGATTCAATAATTTGGCAGAAAGGTGACTCAAAGCATTATTAAAGTAAGTGGTGAATCTCCATCTACATGTCTAACTTATTTATTTATTTATTTATTTATTATTATTTTTTTTTAGAGAGAGAGGAAGGGTGAGAGAGGCAGAGAGGAAGAGAGACATCAATATATGGTTGTCTTTCACCTGCCTCAGCCACAGACCAGGCCGGAGACCTGGTTTGCAACCTCATTATGTGCCCTGGCTGGGGAATTGAACCAGCAACATTTGGGTTCGCAGGCCGGCGCCTTATCCACTGTGCCACCAACCAGGGTTTTACATGTCTAACATTCTTTAAACAAGAAAGAAAGGATAACCATTGTTTTGTAAAATATTAGTTTCACTTTATGGGTAATAAGGAATTTCACTAGCTTATTATGGGAGCTTTTCATACAAACGTATATCCAAAATGAATTTTCTAACAACCTAATAAAAATATTTTCTTGTCACTTATATCAAAATATAGTCTATATTTGCAGCCCAAAATTTTGCTAAATTACAAAAATATATATCTTTTTGGAAGTATACCGCAATATTAAATAATGCTCCCAGATAGAATTTATAAAACTAATTCTTCTCTGGGACATATGTTGAGAAAATATATTTAAATTGGTTTCTAATTAACTAAAGAATTGGTTTTTAGTTGATCTATGCAGTTTTATTCTTCACCCTAGAATCAAAATATATATAAGAAAAAATATCTGATTTTAGAAAACCTTTATTATGCCTTCTGCTATTTGGAATCATAAACTCTTTTTTATGAAACAGTTTTAATTGTTATTCTATTATGGCTTCCCAATATTTTCCCTTCAGCCTTCCTTTAACCAGCCCCTCCACTCCATTCCCACAGTCAATTCTCACACTGTTGACCATGTCCCTGGGTCATTCATACATGTTCTTGGTCTAGTCCTTTCCCCTTCTTTCCATAATTATAACCCTCCCCCTCCCCCCTGGTCACTTTCTGTCTATTTCATGTTTCCATGGCTGTGGGTCTATTTTGTTCCATGTTAGTTTATTTTCATTAGATTCCTCTTATAGTTGAGATCATATGGCATTTATCTTTCACCCACTGGCTTATTTCACTTAGCATAACATTCCCCAGTTCCATCCATGCTGTTGCAAAAAGTAAGAGTTCCTTCTTTCTTTCTGTAGTATGCCATTGTGTAAATGTACCACAGTTTCTTGATCAACTCATTTACTGATAAACAACTTAGGTTGTTTCTAGAGCTTGGCTATTGCAAATAGTGCTGCTATGAGCATTGGGGTGCATATGTCCTTCTTAATTGATGTTTCAGGACTCTGAGGGTGTATTCCTAATAATTCTAACATAGAGATGACTTTCACATCTATCAATCACCTTTTTTGTCCTAATGAGGATGCTGTTATACATTGTTTTCAATACAGACTAATTTGTCCATACTTGAATGTTGCTCTTGACCAATGGCTCTTCAAACGAACAGCTTTGATATTAGACATTTTTTCTTTCCTTTGACATGAAACTCTTGCCCTAGAATGTCCTCTATCCTGGAATCCTAAATACTAAAGTTTTATCAGAATTAGTGCAACTTCTCATGCTGACATTTGTGCAACAGACTGCAAGAAAACCACTAGTTCATCCTGGCTTGAAGTACATCAAGTACAGCTGCATACACAGCAATGTTATGAGGCTGGATGAAGCCCTGACTTGTGGAAACCCGATGTTACATTATGGAAACAGCTTCATGGAGATACAACAGCAAAATACGTGTGTATGTAAAGTACAGTATAGGAAATGGGGTAGCCAAAGAAATTATATGAGACTTTATCCACCCCCCAACCCCCCAGCTCCTGGCACTATGAGCTTGTAGTCTGTCTGTTGCCCGGAGTCCTCCCCAGGTGTCCCTACTTTTTTTTAAATGTGTGACTGCACTTTTCACCAACCAACCACAGCCACCATTCTGCCACACTCACACCACCAAACTGCATCTTCTCTGTCCTGGCTCCACCCCTCCTACCTGTCTGGAAGGGTATTTCTTCTTTACATCTTTGTTGGTTAGACTTCCACATAGCTCTATATTCTGGAATTTCTGGTTTTCTCTAGTTTTCAGGTAGATATATTCCTTCTTAATTGTGGAGGGATACGTAGTGTGTCTACCTACTCCTCCATCTTGGTTGGAAGTCCCCATAAAGTCTTTTAAATTAAAAATATTCTATTAGATTCACTTTAGAAACAAAAATCTATATCTGACTCTTATTTTCAAAATAAATTTACAATAACTTTACAAATGGATTCCCAAATAAAATAAATATGCTCTCCAACACACAATAAAACTGATATTTAAAAATACTAATATTTTGTAAAAATTCTTACATATCCAAGATTTTTCCAGATAATAATAAAAGTGTATCACAGAGCAGCCATGATTAAAATAATGAAGTCCTAATAACCAAACAGAAGAATTATTGAATAAAGTTTAGAAAATAATCAAAATTTACACACATTAAATACATAATAAAGGTAGTAATTCAAATCAGTAGGTGTAATATTTAATAAATGTCTGGAAACAATTATGTTTGTTTGTTTGTTTTTTAAATTTTATTTATTATTATTTCCAGAGACAGGGGAAGGGAGAGAGGCAGAGAGGGAAAGAAATATCAGTGTATGGTTGCCTTTCACCTGCCTCCAGCTATAGACCTGGCTGGAGACCTGGCTTGCAACCTGGTTATATGCCCTGGCTGGGGAATCGAACCAGAGACCTTTGGGTTCACAGGCCAGTGCCTTATTCACTGTGCCACCAGCCAGGGCTAACAATTATGTTTTGATGCCTACTCATACCATACAGAAAATTAATTGCAAGAAAAATCGACATTAATGTAAAAATGAAAAAATAAATAGGAAATCAATTCACACTAACTTCATATAAAAATGATTTAAAAACATAAACAAAATGTTACCTATTTTTCTAAGAGTTAATCCAAAATTACTTTCATGCTCTGAATATGGAAGTTTTATGTGATTTAGTTGGTCAAAGAAATTCCTTCAGTTATTCTGCTCCATATAATATCTTGAAGAAACATTTTATGGAAGTAATGGTGCAGGGTAAAAAAGTGTGTTCTTGATTCTGAATTCAAGGGATATATTTGTCAACTTCTTTTTTATTAGAATTGTTTTATTAATTCACAGTGGCTTCTCTATCAAAATTAAAAACATGTAAAGAATTAATCCACTGTCTGATATCTCTGCATTAGAAGATAGGAAGCTATTTGTGAGTCCATATAACTCGTATGTTGAATAAAGATATTTTTACACTAGGGTAAGTAGAGCTCTTAAAGTCAAAAGGGCTTCTAACTCCGTATACACTGTGTGCAGATTTTAGAAGTAAAAACAAAAGTCTGTGTGTGACATTTGCAGATGCTAAAAATGATACTGAAATACAAACACCATTTTCCCATTGGAAAAAGAGGGTTTGCAGCTAATATGAGCCCACTGCTTTCAGGATTTTATCCTGAACTCTAGACAAGCCTCCATGGAGACCCTGCCTTCTAAAAATTGGATATATCACTGAATTTAAGATAATCCACAATGCCAAGCATTGGTCCCCACAATATCACAGATCATGGGAAAACTAAACACTTAAAGAAAACGAAGGTATCTATCAACATTGAAGAAGTCTGTATTAAAATGCTGTTTACCCTTTCATTGTATTCATGACCTTAGTTTTAAAAAATCATTCTTGCCTCCCCTTTGCCTTTCTCATCTACCCCATTCCAACAAGACTGTCTAACTCTCTGTAACTCAAACCAGCTATACAGTTTTCCACATTCTTTTCATCTTACATCTTCCATTTCCACAACCATCAAAATTGCAATAATTTTACAAATCTCACATTAAACCCCAACCCTTCATGGAGGGACTCCAGAGACCCCTCTTTTTCCAGCTGGTATAATCCTTGTTTAATGCACCAATCAATGAACACATATGCTGTTTTGCACCATTAGTCATCTTCTGACATTCCCACAACTTTTTGGTAGTCTCCTGAGAATAGAAATGGCAACTTCCCCTTATGTGTATCTCTGCAACGTTAAGAGATGTGCTCCAGAAGCTAATATTCTACTAATGAAAGAGAGGATTTAGAGGAATGTTATAATGTACTGACTAAGCTAAGAGGAGAAACAAACAAAAATATTTGTGGAACATTTTAGTACAGTTAATTTACAAATAGAGACTTTGAAGTATTCACTATTTATAGTCCAATGTTAAACTTAATCCACAAGGACAAAATCAACCGAGGTTCACTAAAAGAAGTGCAGTCCCTGCTGATCATTTTCAGTTTAAAATTTATTTTAAGTATACCTTGTGCCCCCAGTCAGAAATATGGAGCATACCTATGGGCTTTCACTTGTTGAAAAATACTTAGTTGAGTCTCTTTTTAAAAAATTACCTAAAAATAAGGAGGAGTCCTTTTTCTTCATCCTTCCAGGTGAAGAAACGGAGCTGTTTGTCATCATGTGTGCATTTAGTTGGCCTTTATTCCCACTGGGATTTCTCCGTTCTGATTTCAGGGGTATTAAACAAAAGCATTGCTCTGGGTGGGCTGAATATTCTCTCTGATAAGCAAAATGGATGCTGGGCTTGTACAATTGTAGGCCTGTGATCGCAGACATCCTTAAATAAATGTGAGGGGCATGGATTTGTAAAGAGGCTTTGAATTTCCTGATTTCAAGTTGCACTTCTAATCATTAAGGCAATTGGAATTCTCTTTCTGGCCCTTTCAAAGACTATTATAAACCTCAACTATCTACCTGCCTTTCAGACTCAAGGCTCTTGAAGGTTTTCTCCTTATCTTTGAAAGGAGGCAAACAGCTCTTTTGTCATACTCTGCCTCCACACAGCAGGATGGGGGTGGCCATTCTTTTCTTCTGGAAGGATTGCATTGTCATTTGATCTGCCCAAGATTTGGGATGTTATATTTGTAATCTGAACTTCCAGGAACCAGCAAATATAATTAAATAATTTGGATGCAGCCAATCATAAGGATCTAGGCGAAGACATTTATTGCATCACTTAATTATATAGAAAACCAAACATTTGCGGAATAGGTTGAAATTTTAATCATACAAACATGCAGATCTCAGGAAAGAATCTTCATATTCCCCTTCATATCACATCCTTGTTTTTGTCTCTGCCTTTGCTTGACAGCTATCAGCAGGAAGAACCAAGGAACAGAGAGCAATCTAACAGATTTAAAAATCAAAACTTAGAAGCTCCTTCGAATAATCAGAGCCCTCATGAGGATTTTCCCATGTGGAATTTTAAGGGGAATCAGGAGGGGGTTGGTTTGAGTTGAGACCCAGGAAGGATGAAGTGGGTACCAAGGAAGCCTTGCTGTGCCTTTCTAGCAATGCACCCTCTTTGCCTTTGTGTCTGAGATGAGATGAGACCTTCACTGGAAGCCAGTGAATCTCCTCTGTGCAGGGAACACAAAAAGGCTTTAGAAACTCCCCTGTGCTCACACTTGTTGGGGAGATTGAACAATCTATCTAGAGGGAAAAAAAAAAAAAAAAGAACCAAAAGAAAGTCAAGGCATGAAAACTAGCTTTAAGAAATTTCCAGCCATAGGACATGAGAGAGGTGAGAGAACTCTCCATTGTTTACTGTACCATGATGATTTTAATAATTACTTTTATGAATGCTTGTCACTGTGCATAATCTCTCCTCTTAGTTTTGTGATTAAGCATCTCTGTTTCAAAAATGAGGAAATGATGATTCAGGGATACTAGTTAATGTAAGATCATGTGGCTATTAAATGACCAGGAAAGGATTTGAACCCAGACTGGTTGGATCTAAAGAGACTACTTACCACACCCATGAAATATTGAAACGTTTGAAGAAGGAATATTCCATAGGCATGTAAAACATTTACAATAACTATTAGAAAGTCAGGAATCCTTCATCAGTGAAAAGAACAGATGTGTGATGATATATTTTATATCTAACATGTAGCAGAAAGACAGGAAATAATAACAAACTCACCGCTGTGTTAATGCAGCAGAATGTCTGACTTACATCCTGCCACAGAATAGTGTTATCAACCAGGAATGAATTACTGCTTTAGGGAAATTTCAGAGAAAACAACCTCTCTAGTTCCTTTCACTCAAAAAATTTCAAAATTCCAATATCCCTAATGACATGATCCTTTAAAGAGACTCAAAAGCTGATTCATTGTAGCCCTTGCATTGTATAGCAAACTGACTACCTTATGTCTTTTGATCTGCGCAATTAATCTATTCACATTTAAGGATATTATTGATAGGTACTTACTCACTCTCATTTTCCCCCTTTGTACCTGTGTTAGTCTCTGTCTCTTTCTGTTTCTTTATCTTTTTCTTTTTTTGAGAGGGGTGGAAGGGAGGGAGGCAGAGAGAGAGAGAAACATCAAATGTATGGTTGCCCTCACCTGCCTCCAGCCACAGACCTGGCTGGAGACCTGGCTTGCAACTCAGTTATGTGCCCTGGCTGGGAATCGAACCAGCAACCCTTCGTTGTTTCTTTATCTTCTTAAAGCAGATAAAGCATCCCTTGCGATGCTGCTTTGGTGGAGATGTTTCTTTTAGCTTTCTTTTGCCTTAGAAACTCCTTATTTCACCTTCTATTTTGAATGAGAGTCTTGCTGGGTAGAGTAGTCTTAGTTGTAGACCTTTGTTTTTCATTGCTTGGAATATTTTTTGCCATTCCCTTCTGGCCTGTAATGTCTCTGTTGAGAAATCAGTTGACAACCTTATAGGACAACCCCCCCTCCTGGCCCTCCTTAGATGTTATTAGCTGTTAGTTACTCCCTTGCTGATTTTAGGATTCTCTCTTTGTCTTTTAAATTTTCCATTTTAATTATGATGTGCCTTGAAGTGGACCTATTATTCTCCTATTTATATATATATATTTATAATGCATTTGCTCACTTAGTATGGAATGCATCTTCAGGCACTCCCAGAAAAGGCCAGGATGCATTGAAATATCCCTCCTTTCCCTGAGTTTAGACTGAATTTTTCTTGTATTTTTGTGATAGAAAATGAGTTGGGTATTGGAATTCTTTTTTATTTGACACCAAGATATCTGGGACTCTGGCACCTATATTTTGACAAAACCCTTTGCTTTGCTTTTCCTCACATTTTTTTTAGCAATGACATCCCAGAAGATCGGGGACCAAGGAAACACCAGACGGATCCCGCCCTTGCTGAAAACTATTTCAAATTTCTAAAACATTTGGCTGAGAATAAAATCGTGTAAATACTTGCTGGGAAGAAGTAAAGAATCAAAACACGTTCTAAAAAGGACAAACTATAACTGACTTTCAAAATAGATGCTACATAGCGAGCTTCGCCTCTCTATCTTACCACCTATACTGAGAAGCAATAATTTTCAACCTTGGCCGCAACTACACTGGAGCATTTTACAAACACTCACATTTGGACCCTTCCCCAAGCTCATTGCCAGGAAATGTGTGTCTCCCTGGATGTGGCTCTAGACATTGGTATTTTCAAGAGCTCCCTGGTTGATTCTATTATGCTTCCAGGGTTAGACATGATGACTCCAGAGGCATCTAGACTGAATCTGGAAGCAAGTGTTATCGGAAATGCTAATATTTAACACATGGGAAGTGTAGTTAGTTAGCAATTTGGTATCACGTGGGCTCCCGTTACATGCATTCCAACTCCCTTATGTTACCAAATTAAGCTAGAGTTCTTTTGCCCTCTCTGATTCTATAAATCCTGTGTCTTACTGGGATGTGTACGTGTTGGAACACGATAGATAGAAACTGGAGTGCTCTCTTTTTTATTTCAATTACTTTTGTTTCAATGGTGAGTGTTAAGAGAAAATTCTGGTTGAGTAGTACCAGACAATATGACATATTTGCCTTTTTGACTATAACTCTATAAAGATAATTCATACTACTTTAAGTCATTATCTATATATAAATAATAACTGTTATAGATAATTATTTAGCCCCAATGGAACTATGCAAAGCATAAGCAGTAACGTAAGTTACACATGATCATTTCTTTAGATGCTCTCTCATCTAAGAACCTTAACATGTACAATTTTCTCTTTCTGGACTGCAGTAAGAAGACACATTCTAATGTTCTCAAAGACAATAAAAAAAAAAAAAACCCTTGGAGCAAAGCTGATAAGATTTCAGTGGTGAGTATTTCTGTGCATTCTTATCATGTTCTTATAGGAATCATCTAGTTACTTGAGTAGTTAAAAGTCACTTGGTAAGAAATATCTTAGACTTTTCACAATGAGACCTCATGCAAGAATGACACGTCTACCTGAGGCAAAGGGCAACCCAGTAAACAGCTGAAAATGATTCATGCAGGGTTCTGATTAATAAAAGAGAAAAATACAAAGATTAAACTGTTTTGTATCTCTTAGTTTATTCAGATATTCCTATCCTTCTGTTGAGATATAAAACAGAGGAAACAAAAAACAAAACAAAACAAACAAACAAAAACAAAAGAGAGGAAACTGAATCACACCAACGAGAAAAACTGACTTTCTCTTTGAGAATCAGAACAGGGTGGCTTTTATTAATTTAAGCTTTTGTCCCATAATTGACTACTGACCTTGCTCTTAATTTAAGAGCAGAAAAATACCACCAAATTGCAGCATGGCTTGGTATCATAAAAACATGTGGCACTCTGGGTCTAATTGTGCTCCTTGAAACATAGCATCATGCAGAAAAAGTGAAATGGTAATCTCACGTAGATTCTTGAAAAAAGTGTTTATAAAAAGGCCCTGGCTGGTATGGCTCAGTGGATTGGTGCCAGCCAGCAAACCCAAAGGTTACTGGTTCAATTCCCAGTCAGAGCACATAGCAGGTTGCAAGCCTGGTCTCCAGCCATGTCCTTAGCTGGAGGCAGGTGAAAGACAAGCATACATTGATGCTTCTCTTTCTTTCTTCCTCCCTCCCTGCCCTTCTCTCTGAAAAATAATAAATAAAATCTTTTTAAAAAGTCCTCTCCATTTAATTATATAGTACAGCAGAAACTAAAATGTAATAGAAATGTACTCTTTTTTATAAATTTTAAGATTATGTGAATTCATTTTCTATTCTTTTTGAATGGGTACCTTTAGACAACTTCTTGTAATAGAAAATCTTATGGGTCAACCATTTATGAAAATTACAAATGGGAAATTATTAATAACTGATCAGGAATTGCCCCTTTCTGGCAATCTGTCCTCTGGAAGATGCCCTTCTGATGTGACACAATATGAGCTCTCATCACAAGCTGTTGACAAGGACCAAAGAAAAATAGATGCTTATCAAATAAGTGGATAAGTGAATGAAATTAAGATGTTGTGAATAAAAATATTTATTCTTCCATATAAATTTTTGATTTTTCAGAATTCTAGAAGAAACCTGATTATGTGGTGAAGTTCTATTTTAATATCTACAGAAGTCATTCAAGAAATATCTTCAAATAAAGTAAATGAAAAACAAACAAAATGATCTTTCATATGTGTAATTTATTTCATTCTCACATAATAATGAGAATGCTCACATTACAAATAATATTTGTGAATTCTTAGGTTGGTCTTTAACTTGTGAAAATACTGAAATATATGCTTTATACCCTTTCTGTCAAATATATTTAGTAATAATAAATAGTAAGCTAATTACAATTATATGAGGCATTATGGAAGTGTAGTAATAGAGCAAAATTTATGCGTTCATTTATAGAGCTTTCTTAACAATTCAAATAATAGACCAGGGATGCAGTGTGCCCAATTTAAATGTGAGGCAGATAAAATAAACCTCAAAGTGTTTAAGAGAATAGCAACAAAGAAAAAGTCATTCTTTGAAGAAAACTCTTTTAAATGTTATACATTTTCACATGTATAGGCAATCATGATTTTCAATGGGATGAAAAATTTTCCAAATTTGGATCTATAATTGTCAAAGTCTCTCTCCTAATGTAGTGTCTCAATAAAGGAGAATGGCCTGTTTCTGACCTTGGACCTTGTCTTTATGCTTATGTTAAATATGTGTTGAATGCAAATTTAGGGGAACATTTGTTCTTTGATGATAAATAATTTTTCTATAATAATTTAAGTAATGCTTGGGTCGTACCAGGTCCTATCAGTGAATGTGTATTTAGGGAAAAAACTATTTTCAAAATGCAAAGAGGGACACAAAAAAAGGAAGTGAAGTGCATATGCTAGTTTTCTTTCAACTGATATCTCATGTTAACATACCCTTGACTGGAATAAACATTTATATCCCAGTCATTTGAAAAAAGGCTTGAAAATGTTTCTTCTTCTTTTTTTTTATGTGCCAAGCTAACAACTAGCCTTCTATTAATACAAACAAAGAAAAAATAAATGTATGTGGAAGTATTTTTTTTTTAATTTCATGTATGGATCCTAAATTCTTACAAAAAGACATAAATAACTGAAAGAGAAAGTAAGAATCATAAAAACTAATTCATTAACAAAGAATCAGATACTTTCAGCCAAGGTGGAGGCATAGATAGACATGCTGCATCTCCCTCACAACTAGAAGAAATCTACATCCACCTCAAAGCTAAATAAAAACAATTCAGATATTTCAGAAAATCAAATTACATGGAAGTACAACAAATGAAAACGTAAAGAAATACTCAGCCCGACAGGGAGGAGGGGAGGAACCAGGGAGGAGAGCGGCGTCAGCACTGGCACTGAGGCTGCAGAGAAAAGTGCAGTCACACGTTGAAACCTGGAAAGTGATCCCAGGGCCATACCTTACAGCCCACAGTTCCAGTGCTGGGAGAAATAGAGCCATATTGCTTCTGACTGTGAAAACCAGTGGGAATTGGGGTGGAGGAAGAAACTGCCAGTCTCAATGGGCAAGAGGCATTGTTTTCTCTCAGACCCCTTTCCCACATTCAGAGTCACAATGTGGTGAAACAGGTCACACTTGTACTGACAAATTCCTAAGGCTCTGCTCCTTATAATGTAACAAATGCAATAGAACTAGCTAGACACAGGCAAACACAGAAAGGAGAGAGCCAACCTAACAGATGCAGAGTTCAAAAACAATGGTGATAAAGATGCTTACAGACTTGATAGATATGCTTAAATGAAACAAATGCAGACAGGGAGAAGTGAAGGCTAGGCTTTGTGAAATGAAGGAAAATCCACACAAAACCAAAAGTGAAGAGAAGGAAACTGGGTTTCAAATCAATGATTTGAAACATAAGGAAGAAATAAATAATCAACCAGTATAAAAAGAGAAAACAAGAATTGAAAAAAAATCAGGAGAGGCTTGGAACCTCTGGGCGAATTAAATGGGCTAATATTCAAAAGGATAGGGATGCCAGAAGGAGAAGAGGAAGTAAAATAAATTGAAACCTTAGGTGAAAAAATAATGAAAGAAAACTTCCCTAATTTGGCAAAAGAAATAGATATATAAGTCCAAGAATCACAGAGAGTCCCAACCAACCAAGACCCAAGAAGGACCACACTAAGACACATTGTAATTTAAAATTCCAAAGGTTAAAGATAAAGAGAGAATCTTAAAAGTAGTAAGAGAAAATAATAGTTACCTAGAAAGGGGTTCTTATAAGATTATCAGTTGATTTCTCCAAAGAAATTTTGCAGGCAAGAGGTGCCTGGCAAGAAGTATTCAAAGTGATGAAAGCAAAGACCTATACTTAAGATTTCTCTATCCAGCAAAGCTATCATTCAGAACGGAAGGACAGATAAACTGCTTCCCAGAAAAGGTAAAGCTAATTAAATTCATCATCACCAAGCTATTATTATATGAAATGTTAAAGGGACTTACTTAAGAAAAAGAATATCAAAATTATTAACATTAAAAAGACAACAAACTCACAACTATCAACAACAAAATCTATAAAATAAAAACAAAAAATAAGCAGACAACCAGAGAGGGAGCATAGTCAAAGATATGGGGAATATTGGAGGAGTGTCAGCTGGGAGGGGGAAGGGGAAGAAGAGGAAAGAGGCACAGAGATTAAGAAACATAGTTGGTGGGTGCAGAGTAGACAGGGAGATGTTAAGAATAGTACAGGAAAAGGTAAAGCCACAGAAGTCACATGCATGACCCACGGACATGAACTAAGGAGGCTGGGATTGCTGGAGGGAGGGAGAGGCTGGGTGGAAGGAAACAAAGGGAAAGGAAATTGGGATGAATGTAACTGTATAATTAATAAACATTGTGTTAAAAATAAAATTAAAACAACAAAAATAAAGAATCAATACTATCTTAGGTCATATCTTGTTCACTCTTATTTTCTTTTCCTTTTCTTTTTTTTTTGGTTGGGGGGTGGTTCTCTACACAACACACTTTTTATTTTTTATAATATGGCTGAGAATTCTCCAACTCCTCATGGTTTTTTTTTTTTTTTTTTTTTTTTCCTTTCAATTTATGGTTGTATTACAGTTGTCCTATATTTTTCCCCATTGTTCTCCACTGCCCCCAACCACTCCATCCCCTCTCCCACAATCTCCACTTTGTTGTCCATGTCCATGGATCATTTGTTCTAGTTCCTTGACTAAACTCTTCCCCTTCTTTCTCCCTTTCTTTCTCTTCCCCATTCCCTCTGGTCATATTTCAGTCTGTTCCTTGTTTCCATGTCTCTGGCTCTATTTTGCTCATATTTTCTGCAATTAGAACACATAACTATATAAGGAGAAACCAGGATAGAACTACCAGTGATTTCCAGTAATCAGTGGGAATCACCAGTAATCACTAATTCTTTGAGTTAGAACTACAAATTGAGGGTAAGGGGAGAGAGGGTGTGGAGAGTGAAAGGGACCATATATTCGGTGACTGAAGATGATTGGACTTTGGGTGGTAGTTTACAGGTCATGTATCAAAGAAATGTGCACTTGAAAACTATATAATCTCAACCAATTTTATTTATTTATTTATCTCAACCCCAACAAATTTTATTTCAATCAATCAATATAAAAATAGGTTATTCTACTTCACATATTTTCTATGAACTGAAAACTTAGACCTTGAAACCTTAACAAATTATTTAGGTAAGAGTATTTCCTAGGTGCTGTGTGGACTTCCTATTGCATCTTGTCAGATGGTACCTGCCATTCGGTTGTTTTACTCTCTTACTGTGATATTAAGATTGATATGTAAAGTCCCAGTCAAGATGGCAGCATAGATAAATGCAATACTCAAATCCTCCCACAACCACATCAGAATTACAACTCAACTACAGAACAACCATAATTCAGAACCACCCAAATTCAATCTGAACAGAAGTACCCCAAAACTAAGGATTTAAGAGTAAGCCATATCAATACTGGTAGAAGTGCAGAGATGTAGAACTAGCTGGTTTCACGTCCAGGTGTGGCAGATAAAAGTTGGGAGGGATATCTCAGATGCAGAGTGTCTCCCCCAAAGTGTGAGGGGTCCCTGCCACACACCAGGTTCCCCCACTCAGGTTTCCAGAGCCTCTGTAACTTACAGCTGAACAAACCAGAGGGGTTATGGCTGAGTGAGGCAGAGGGCTTCTGGGGACCCAGGCAGTACTATTAAAGGGTCAATGAATGGATTTATTCAGACTCTCTCTGTATTGGAGAAACAGTAAAATCCATAGGAACAGACAGGGAAGAGACAGATAACAACCCAGAATAATCCTAAATATAATTTACCTTTATAAGACAGCAAGGGACTGATATGTATATGGTCCTAATTGAAAGTCTAGCAACCTGGCAGACAGGTCTTTTAGAATGAATTATAGTCAATACATAACCTACCTAGGAAAAGTTATTATCTTAAGCAATGTATTGTACATTATAATTGATAAGGTTTTTATACATTATACATTATATTATAATTGATTATCATAACTAAATTATTATTGCTATTATCATTATCTTTATTATGAACAACAGTGAGCTGATGAACTGACATATATTACGGTCACACACTAGCATATGTTAGAGCGTTATGCAAACCTTCGGACTCCTAGCTGCTTCTCTGTGTGAAATCAGCCTTCAAAGCTTTGCTTCTTACTAACAATTTTAGGCATTATTTAGTAGACTGGGAAAGGGGGAGAAGGGTTGTTTTGTAGAGATAGAGGGTCTTCCTTTGTGTTTTGAAATCAAAACAATTATTAAGTGGTTTATTGATCTGTCATTAGTTTGTTCTTTTATTCACAACTGGAATCCCAAGTCATGTCTACCTTCTTTCTGGATCCAGACATCCTAAGGACCAAATAGAAGAAAGGATCAAGTAGGTAACTAAAAAGAAGCATAAAAAAAAAAAAGGAGGAACAACCAAAAAAGTGGAATCTTAAAAGCTGAGTTTCAAATGGCAGAAATGGAGAATGATTTTAATGATGCTGAGTCAAACAAAATGACGAAAAAATAATGTTCATTTGGATTTGGTAACATGAAAGTAACTCTTGATCTTTGAGGAAAGCTTATATAAATGTTTTTGGGCAGAAACCAAAATGCACTGGATGAAGGAGTATATGGATTATATTAGACAGGGCATGGAATGTCGGATACTGTTAACAGTGATTTGGCTATAAACAGGTGAGGTTTATAAAGGCAGGTAGGCTGTTCCATGGTACATAAGGATCAGCTTTGCTGACCTGATGTTGGTATGAAAAAAAAAATATATATATATATATATGGAGTATATAATGTATATAAGATATATAAAATATATTTATTTATATGTTTATATATAAATTTTTCAATACAAAAATTGCTTTCATTTAAATTTAAAATATCCCTTTTTCTTTAGCTTTTCTTGTTGTTTATTTTTTCTTTTTTATTAACTATTTTATTGTTGTTCTACTATAGTTGTCCCAATTTTCCCTTTTGGTCCCTTCTACCCAGTCCACCCACTGTTCCCATAGTCAATCCTCTCCCTGTTGTCCATGGATCTCTTTATTGTAAATAAATATTTTAATAACAAGGAGTTATTTTCTATGCCTTTATACTATAAGTGATTTTTTGGTTAAAGAGAAAACTTTTCTAGATATAGCTTTACTATAACATCATTATTTTCCCTTTGCTTTAATCTCAAATGTCAGTTGATTTTAAGTTTTTCTAAAGAGAGGGCAGATTACTTTTTCCTACACACTGTTACTTTTTTGTCATCAAGAACCAACCAACAGGAGCACAATGCATTGTGGGAACATATGGCATTTTATGAGATGAATTCCAAAGCAGCATAAAATAAAATTATCAGTGAGTAATGAAATAGAAGGAGAGAAATATGGGTCTGTAGTTGCCATTCAGAGACTCTAAAATCTAATCATCACAATTTAAATAACACAAATAGACCTTAATGAGTCATTTAGCACCCCCTTGAGATTTTAGTAAATATATTTTCAATCAGGTAACTTCAGCATCTCTATATCAGTTTTTTCTAGCCTGCAGTAATGGCAGAATCTAATACCTGTTCTTTCTCTGCCTAAAATATAGATTATAATATGTCTATAATACAACCTCATTTCCCGTAAATCTCCCATGATGGTCTACTGGCCTGTTGAGCTGATAACATCTTTCAAAGGTAAACTCTCAAAGGAAAGAGATGGCTCCTTCACAATATCTAGCATATATAAATCCCTGGAAAATACAGTTATTATAGTAACGCAAAAGATTCTTTCAAGCTAGTCCTTATTTTCTATGTGGACTACCTTACTTAAAGTGCTGTGTGAATTTTGAGATTATTTAGTCAGAACATTTTATTTGCTGATGATGTTCCACTAAATCTATAGGCAACTAAATCTAATTATGAGTAAATAATCTAAATTATATCTTCATAATGAGCAACTAAATTAAATCTATTTTGAAAATAATTCTAATTTGTTTTATTTGCTGATATTGAGACCTTTTGGTGGAAAATGCATGATTATATTGGAGGAGGGAACTTCTACTGAGACTCTAATAACAATGGGTTTTAGGAATGAAACAAAGAAGTTGAGCAGGACCAAGAATTTAGGGGAAAGGGATTCTCCTTTCCCCAGGAGAAACAGGAGAAGATGGATTCACACACACAATCTTTAGGAGGGGAGAGAGTTAAGGCAGTTTACTGTAAATAACTTTGAACTTTGTAAAGTATTGATAGGTCACTGGCAAGGAGTAAAAAGCATAATAATAATGGTGGGGTTGCAGGGGTTTGAAAAAGGTTTAGAAAAGTTGTTATAAAGGCGCTGGCCTGCGAACCCAAAGGTCGCAGGTTCGATTCCCCAGCCAGGGCACATAACCAGGCTGCAAACCAGGTCTCCAGTCAGGTCTGTGGCTGGAGACAGGTGAAACGCAACCATACATTGATGACTCTCTCCCTCTTTGCCTCTCTCCCTTCCCCTCTTTCTAAAAATAATGAAATAAAATCTTAAAAAAAAAAAAAACATTAAAAAAAAAAAAAAGTTGTTATAGGTAATGCAACAGACACTTGAAGGAAAATTTGTAGCAGTAGAAAAACAGTCCAGCATAAGCATTTGTAACATCATTTTTCCCCAGACAGTAATTTGAGTATTATGATAATATGCAAAAATTATCTATTTCTATTGGAACATAAAACTAGTAAACTTTAAAGTAAAAACTTAGAATTAAATTTTGTCTCACCCTCTTCGTGATCTTATGCTGTGTTCTCAGCCTTCCAAAGATGAGTCTTTTCTTTCTTCTACCATAAAAAGTATACTATTGAAAAATTTGAAAAGCACTGGCTGGGCAATAAATATGCGTAGTCAATTTATCCAGAAATTAAAGGAAAAAGAATGATGCCACAACAGGAGAAAATTTTAGGAGCTAGAAACAAATACAAACCATATGGAGCACATAGATTTTCTTTTTAATTTAAATATCTTTCATAGGAAATAAATTTCTTCTTTTGTTTAAATTACTACATCTTAATGCAGTATAGTCCTGTCTACTGGAGATTTACACTAAGATGTTTAATTTTGGTTCAATCTGTAACGTGCTATGCTTATATAATTATATATCAACCTGATGAGAGAGTTCTTCAGGGTGTAGTATTCACATCTGCAGCTAAAGGAGGTCAAGAAAAAAAGACAGCAGGAAGACCAGCTAGTTCCCTAATGTGGAATCCACAATAATTAGGCAATAGTTTCTTTATCTCTGCTGCTTGGTGGTCAAATAACCCATGAATTGGAAAGATTTCAATTTGCATTATAGGGAAGGGAGTGCCCAGTCTAGGACATTGTCATAATTAATTTGCCATCACTACCCTGTCGTGAGAATACAAATGCAGAAAGAGAAGTTGAGACGTAATTGCTGACAAATATGCTGTGTGGATTGAAAACCAGAAAATTTGCAGCTGTCACCCAGGCTCCATTGTGCAAATTGACAATGAGCCACAAAAGGGACATGAGGTAAATGTAGGGTGGATGTTGCAAGCCGTTTTTGATGAAATATCTGGGGAACAATTTAATATGAAATATCAGCTGGTAAAAGAGACCAGCTGCCTCTTCGGAAGGATGACTCAAGCTAAAAACTCTAGCTCCTATTTTATACTGAAAGATTGCCAGTAGATAAACCTCCATTTGGGGAAAAACAGTGCTAGGTTTGAATGTGTAATGGGTATGCTTGGAAATTCCAAAGATCTGAAGGAACAGTTTTTCTGAGTCGAGTCAAAAGACCAAACCTCTTTGGAAACACAAGGTCACTTATTTAAATTCTAACTCCTTCAATATTCCATGGAATCTCAGAAACAGAAACATAATTTTTCTTACAGAGACAACTGACCAATCCTCCTGTTTCAGCCTCATATAAATCTCTTTTCGGAGTGACTGTATGAATTCCGCTTCCGTGGTTTTGAGGTTGCAGAGTACAAATCAACTTCTTCTAGGTAACACACACTACCAGCTTAGCTTTGAGCTTTCTGTGACCTACAAATTCATTTCCACATGTCCATCTACCTTCCAGCCTCCAGGATTTTGTTGCTGTCATCTCCTCTTCTGTTCTCTATGTCCTGGTGCGAAAACCTGCCTCACCATCTCCCACAAGACACAGTTGCCCTTTGTGGCAAAGGTTAGCATCCTTGTTACACCAAAATTATACTGCAACCTAAACAATTCCTTAGCCACCAGTGTCATGAGACCAAGTCAGTCTATTCTTTCTCCCTCTTCAGTTAGGATACATTTTATTATGTCTCCTTAGTGTACCCAGTCCAAGACTATAAATAAAAATTTTATAAAAAAATAGATCATCTCTCCATAATAAGACAAATTCCATAAAATTTTCTAGAAACGAAAACATTATAATGTTTATGGTCTCCACTGTCATCTTATCATGCTATGCTTGTAATGGTGTCTGCCTCCAAATCAAATTCTGTGATTATAAAATGAAGTATGTAGTTGAAAACTATGGCCTCATAGCTGATGGTGTCATCCACTTTGATATCCTTGTACCTAAGGATATGTCTCAGGATCCTGTCTCATCTTCTAAAGGAGGCCTCTCACATTCTTTAATTCACTTATTGTCTCATTGGACAAACCTTATGCATAACCCATGATGCTCATGCCTATAACCCAAGGTAAATTTTAAAACTAGAGTATGTGACTAAAGCTATATAAGATGGCCACTTCTCCTATTAGTCAACCTTAGCCATATAAAATTTGCTCCTTAAACATTGAAAAGTTGCCTAGCTTTCTTTTTGGTGCAGAAATATTTGTAGAGAATATTCAAAAGAGTAAATGGTTCACTTCTTTCTCTCAAAACATGCAAGACCAAAACTTTATCACTTTTTCTAAACTTTGTAATGCCTAAAATGAACAAATATTCACTCAACAACAATTTACCATAATATTCATTTCCAAGGGGCAACTTATTATTGACCTATTTGGCAAAAAAAAAAAAACAAAAAACCCTAATTAATGCAAAGATGGTACATAATTACAAATACGCACATTACATGAATAATATAATACATCTTACATGACTGGTTTCAGAGGACCACCCAAAGACACAAAAAGCAATGAAACAGTCCTGAACCATTTGGAGAACTGTTTTCTCTGTATCTCTGATCAGAGAAGGTCCTTCAATACTTTGAACTACAAATACCTAATGCATTGTATAGTTTTTAATGACTAATCGTATTCTTAAAGTACTTCCTTAGTAAGAAATAAACTATGTAATAATAGAATGCATCTGTGTTTGCTACCAAAATTCAATAAAATAATTTAATAATCTTTATGAAATAATTTCTACTTGAGTGAATCAACTAAGTACTCAATGGAAATTGCTTTAGTTCTCCATAGCTATTTCCCATGTGGTGTGTTCTTTGCACAGATTTCAAAAAGTTTCCTCTGAGGCGTCAACAGCAATCTAGATATATTGAATGGACACTCTTATACTAATTGAAATACAAAGATAAAGACTCCATAAAAGTAACAAATAAGGAAACATAAAATACTGAATTGCCTTGATTACATGTATCCTTTAGTCAAAGTTATACATTTTGTGGGGGAAATAATTCTTGAAAACATGTGAAGACCACACTGAAATGTAAAAGTAAATGGCAAACACACATAAATACGCAGACAAAACAAGTGAATCAAAATACTTCTTGGCCGGGCAACACAGTGTTCGTTGCAGCATATTGGGCCTACCTGGCCCCCGCTTGCTATACACCAGAAGCACCCTAATGTGAGTTGGGTTTCTCAAGGATCCAACTCTAAAATGGAGATTAGCATACAGGCCTTCATTATGGAATGCTCTTAGGTTCAACATCAGAGAAGGGAGGGGAAGAAAGCAAGACTGGAATGAGTGGGAAGTTGGTCTGTGAGTCATTCTCCTTTAAGTATACTTTACAATTTGTTAGCCCTCCCAAAAGCCCCAGCAACCCAATGTGAAGAGCATGTATCACACATTAAAGTTTGAATCCAACTTTGTTGATTTTGGGGGGTGTCTCTGATCTGTGTTCCTGAGAGCCTGCTAGTTTTCTTATGAGCTGATTTTAATTCGTGATGCATCTGGATATAAAAATAACCTTGCTATACAGATTCAGAGAATGACAGAGTATATTCTTTGATAGTGATAGTCACTCCTCTACTTTTACTAGAGAAGCAACTAACCTGTGGCTTATTCTCAGTGAAATCCCCAACTGACACCATAGGGTATATGGAGGCTAAGACCCTTCCATTGTGGAAAGAGTGCGGGAACTTCACACCCCAATATCAGCCAGTTACCGGAAGTGGGTGGGTCCTGGAAAAAGGGTGGACCCTTGGACAAGGTAGTTCTCATAAACGGGGAGAACTCTCACTGACAGCACAGCCAGGAACCTTGTAATAAATCATGGTTGCCTGCAAGGAGATCTAGTAACACATAAAAATGTCCACTGTACACTCTTGAAAAAAGTTGTGACAATAAAACTGAAAATCACTGTTTTAACTTATGTAAAAGGTAACTTGGTATATTTCCCCCCAAACAGAGGAGGCACTCTTAAGATTTTTAAATATATTTTTATGATGATTTTTTAGTTCTTTAAGTTGTCACCACTTTCCATGCCCACAAACAAGGAAAGTAGTCACCAGCAGCTTAAGATCAACAACAGCCACAGAAGTAGCTTCTTATCCCAGAATGCAAATCTCAATTCTAGAAGATACTGATTAGATAGAATCAATTGGGGGCCCAGTTCTCCAAGGGGTCACCATTGCTCTACATGTGTGTGCGCGCGTGTGTGCGTGTATGCATGTATACACATGTCTGTGCTAATGGAAGGAGAGACTTCTTTGGCCAAACATAGGCTACTTTATATCCATCTCTGTGGTGATGGAGGCAGGGAAGAGTGGCAGTGCTCTATTATTGATTGTCCCACTAGGGCCAGAAGGAAGAGGAAATGGGTACTTTCCCAATAGAAGGGATATTGGGCAGTCTAAAACTTTGTAACATTAAGTTTCCTGGTATCAAGTTTTTAAACACTACTCACACTGCATAGAACTAAAAAATGTTCTGTTTCTAATCCTGACTCAATGGATTATTCATTTATCTCTTTTCTGAATTTCATATTCTATTTTCTAATTTTTTGTGTGTAAAGCTTGTTTTATGTTTCACTTCCAACTCAAGTTTACTTCTGAAAACATTTGGTCTTCTGTTATAATTAAAAAGCACCCATTTTTTTCTGATGTTACACTCTACTACATATAGTACAGTGATCAATAAAATGGATATTGGTGTCAGGATGATCTAACCCTGAATCTTGACTCCACCACACACCAACTAGGTATCTTCTAGCAATTTACTTAATCCCTCTAATCCTTATTTTTCTTAATCTATAGAATAATAATAAATCTTAGTAATAAACATTGTATTAAGTTAAATAATCATGTAAAAATTTTAGTACGTAGGAAAGACTCAAAAAGATTTACTACTAAGCATTATTACTATTAACCATAAGAATTACTCTTAGGAATATGAAAATAATTGAAAAGGAAACCATAAATATTTTAAATGTAGACTATGTTTATAATTCACAACTTCTGATGAGTCATCTCATTAAGTTACACAAGTAATTTTAGTGTCATTTATTTATAATTTTAGATGTAAGAATAAAAAATCTAGGGAAATACTGGGATATTCAGGATACAAATTGTTGAGTAATATATCACACTAATAGAACATGTCGCTTAAAATGTACCTATCTATATTTTAAGTACAAACATATTCAATAAATAAATCAAAACTTTATGTAAGTACCATGTGCCAGGCAATGTACTTTTTTTTACAAAAGGCCTGAATTAAGGATCCAACTTCTGTTAAGTGGTGAAAGCACTATTGCACATTCTGCTAACAATGAAATATTATGTCATTAGCATAAAGAACTATTTGAGTGAATTGAAGGGTAAACTGCATAATGAGAAACTAATTACAGGGAAAGATCCTGGCTGCAGATCGTTCTTTTCCAACAAAATGCAGAATAGTTGTGTGACATTTACATGCATCAGCTGATTTATGGGTTAAAATGGCATGGCAACTAAAAGATTGTTATCCTAAATCAAAAAGAAGTATCCTCTGTGCCCATTATTTCGTACTTAAGTGTCATGTTCTTTCATAATCAACCAAATCATAAATGTTGACGTTGCCTCCTTTGTGTACAAGTAGAGCTGAGAGAGATTGATATGAAACTATTTCCACCTGAAACTCTATGTCATTTATGGGCTCTTTTTTTTTTTTTTAAGATTTTATTTATTATTTCCAGAGAGAGGGAAAAAGAGAGAGGCAGAGAGGGAGAGAAATATCAATGTATGGTTACCTTTCACCTGCCTCCAGCTATGGACCTGCCTGGAGACTTGGCTTGCAACCTGGTTATGTGCCCTGGCTGGGAATCAAACCAGGGACCTTTAGGTTTGTAGGCTGGTGCTTTATCCATTGTGCTACCAGCCAGGACCACGTTTGTGGGCTCTTAATGAACAGAGTCCTAACTCTTCAAGTTTGTAATAAGTAATTTTTTACTCATGAGGCAAAAAGGTATACTCACAACTGAGTAAAACAACTTATATTTATTTCCCTTTATGTAATACTTTATGCTCAGCATGTCTAAAGTATCTCAAAAGGTATAACCCCAACAATACCCTCTACCCTCTTTCAACTCTACCCTGTTGAATCTCCAAGAAGCTAATGTAGCCTCTAGAATCATCTGAAGTAAAGCTGGGAAGCTAAGCTGGGTAGATAGATATTGAATTCCAATGAGGGGGACCCTGAAACTTTTATATTACTTTTAATAAATCTGGGTCCTAGTCAAGCTGACTTAAAAGTTGACTGTGATGTGTAGGATTATACACATGATTATTGTGTATTCCAAACCAGAAATCAAGCCCTGTAATCTAGCACACAGTTGGAAATGAGACAGAAGACATTAAACATTCTGCCCCAGAATATTTTATTTGAATGGTCATGATAAATATAAATTTATAATTTACTGCAATAACTATGAGAGAAATTTGTTTTGGGGCAGTACTTTGCAGTTTGCAAATTGCCCTCGAATATCTTGTCACTTTCCCCACTACCTTGTGGACATCTCAAGAGCAGAAATTTTAATCCATTCATGTTGTCATCTTCAGGCCTCACATGCTTCATGGGTGCCTTTTTGTGTGTTCCTGAGGTACCAACTGTAGCCAGGAAGTCCCCTCCTCATAAATGTGGGTCCCAACTCTACAAAGGTCTCCTTTTAACTTTTAAATTTAACAATCCCAGTCTATTCTCTTTGTTTTTCCCCAGTTGTAGGGATGAACTGACTTTCTGCAGTTACAACTTCTGTGAATAACTAGTTGTGACTATGTGAATTTTCAGTTCTCCAATACTTGACTGACAATTCTTTATATTAAGTTTTATTAAATTACCTGGTGTGGTGTCTCTTTCTTGACTTGATCCTGACGAATAGAGGAGGGGAGACTGAAATAATGTTAGGGAGACCGAAGCAAGGAGAAAGTCAATGGGAAAGAACAAAGTAAAGCCCAAAGTTTTAAAGTGGTCTAGGCAGTGTATACTAGAAACTAGAAAACACACCCAGGATTTAGTTGCTAAAAATGGGGAACAAGGTAAGAAAGGCAGAAGCTTAGTGACTAAAGTCAAGTCCAGGCACACATTTTCTTTAGTAAGGTTTTAGTTCTGGTTCATTATCAGAGTCACCTAAGGAATTTTATAACAATGCTTATTCCTAAGCCCCACACTGGACCTACAAAAGCATAATATCTAGGCATAGAGCTTAGAGATATGAAGTTATTAAAAACCGTTCTAGATATCTCTGACATTATTCAGGTTTTAGAAGTAGGACTCTATAGTTTCCATCTTTGACCACAGCCAGCACGACAACTTCCACCAAACAAAAGCCATGGTTGAGCCTATCATTGGAATCTAGTGGAAGAGGCTGCGATACAAGAAGTCTGTGGACCAGCTGGCTGACATAATCACTTTATAGTAAAGACATTTCAACCTGAAAGTTCTGTGAGTCTGCAGCCAACATGAGATTTTCAGCACAGAGCGTCCTCAAAATTTGTTGTTGTTTTGTTTTGTAGCAGCATTTAAAATAGTTCTCTGGCATGCCAATACTTAAAACAGTAAAAATCCCTTTGACCTGTTCTCTTGTTCCACCTGAACAAATAAATATAATTTTCAGTTATCACTGAGGCTTCTCCCTTGTTGAGATTTTTCCTTTTTTATCATGGAGTGACCATTGATAAACAGCGATGTTGGATAGAATGTTAACATAAAGCCAACAGCATTGGTTGCATTAGAATAGTTGCTTGTTCTATGGCTTCATGTTACATTATGTTATTTTTGAAACAAAATTTGCATTTACTTTCAGTTTTACCGTTATCTCTATCTGAAACACAAATAGCATTGATCAATCACACCAAAGCAAAGTATGAGCTAGAAAGATAATTATTGAGCTAAACGTTATAGCAGATGAAGCCTCCCTTTTTAAATAAAAAGCAGGAGAATAACAAGACAATCTGTTTCAAAAATCAGTAAATTGACGCTAAATAGTGTCCAATTCTATGGGGTGCTACCCGGCTGAAACTGAGCCAAACCACCTGATTCCTTCTTCCCCTGGTAAAGACCGTGCCATGTGAACCAGCTGCCGTGGATGTGGTTCAGAAAGCTGTCCCTGAAAAGAACCCTGGGCCGGCCATCTGTGCTTGCAGTTCTATTAATAAAATGTTCTCCAAATCATAGACCTCACTGCCATCAGCAACCTCACAGCCAGGCCTCCGCATGGGATTGGGAGAGCATCCCCTACGGGCATTGCTTGTTTTATTAGGTTACCATGATTCGAAGGGAAGAGGGTCCAAGGTATGGTTGGAACCTAACAAGATTGGAAACTCTACCTTCTTCTTGCTGGGATTAGGCACTATTTCTGACCCCCAAAATTGTATGTTGAACTGTATGGAAGAATCTTGTAAATGTCAAGCACAGTGCAAGAAGTTGTCCAAGGTTCTCTCATAGTGGAAGTAATAGTGTTTGTTATCTAAAGAAAGGTGAGGACATAGGGTCATCAATTTAGTGACTTACACACTGAATGGCATATCCAAGATTTAGATGCAAAACCACTGACTCCACACCTCTGTTTGGCAATTACCATCATTCCACAATTTTTTATTTATTTATTTATTTTTTTCCTTTCTGATTATGCTTTAAAACGTTAGCCTGTGATTTTTTTCCTTGAGCAAACCTTTGACACAAGTCTTTTATGGCTCATGAGAGAAAGGTGAAATGACTGAACAGCGAGGCAAAAGAAGCAGTGAAATTATTTTAAAATTTTATCTTTAGGGGCTAGGGAGTTTTAAAACATGTAGAAATAACAACAGAGGATTTAAACACAAGATAGGGTCAAGCCAGGAGCAAATAAGTTTGATAAACTTAAAAGAAATGCTAACATACACTACTGAAGTAAAAAGAATACTTATATTTAGTTTTTTTTTTTAAAGAAAAAAAAGAAGGAAGGAAGGAAGGAAGGAAGGAAGGAAAAGAAAGAAAGAAAGAAAGAAAGAAAGAAAGAAAGAAAGAAAGAAAGAAAGAAAGAAAGAAAGAAAGAAAGAAAGAAAGGAAGGAAGGAAGGAAGGAAGGAAGGAAGGAAGGAAGGAAGGAAGGAAGGAAGGAAGGAAGGAAGGAAGGAAGGAAGGAAAGAAGAGAAAAAAACCTTTGCTGAAGCCATACTTTTCCTTTCCAGACCTTGCAGTTGGTGCATGCCAGAAACATCACAAAGACATCTAAAGATATCAATGGGAAATGTGGGAGTGGCATTTCCATACTTACCGCCCTGGAAAGGAAAGAAATATAAGCAAGCCCAGGCCAGTCCTGACCATATGTCTCTTATGTTATTTGTCTACCATGTCTCTGCTCCTAAGAACAGCATCAAATAAAAGAAACATGACTAATGAAGATGATAAATTTGAAATACAGTCTGAATCCAAGCATATGGCGTATGACATAGATAAATAGCATGAAAATAAAGTAAAATGGAGACCAGACCTGAAAATCTCCCAAGCAGACAAAACCACTTAAGCCACGTAAGCAAAACTAAACATGTAAGCAAAACTAAACCTAGCTTATTTCATGAACATAAAAGAAGGTGAACTTGGGTTATTTGTTGTAAGTGCCTCTGATAATTATAAGTCTCTTTGCTCATGAAGAGTTTCTCATTCAATAAAATATTTATAGCAAGTAAAGCTCTCTGAATTTTTGTTTAAATATACTAGCATAATAATGTATTAAAGTAATATATGTTATATATTACATTTATAACATATAATTGCTGCCAAGAACAGAAGTGAAAGAGGAAGTCATGTAAGTAGGTTTTAAAACTTTGAAATAGAAGTTGGAACACAAGTCAAGTGAGCAAGTCATCTAAGAAAAGTGCTAATACACTTAATTCAATCATCTATTCATGTGCCAGACAGTGTTAAATGTTAGAGATTAAGTGACTTTCAGAATCTATTCAATATATCTAGATATGGCCATAGTTTAGTGAAGAAAATTAAGATGTATTTAAAATTTTGTTTATGTTGGAGGAAGAATTAGAAAAGACTTCTAAGAGTTTATCAATTAATATGTAAAATTGGAAATTACACTGTAATCCTTGAAGAATATTTTGAAGAGTTTGAAAAAAATGAAATTAGGAAAAACTAGAAAATACAGAGTTTAAAATATTATTTTAAAACATAGGATGAGAGTAATCAAGCTGTTCCTGGGGTCAAAAATTTATTTATTATAGTAGCTATGGATTATTATCACAACACAGTGAGAAATTGCCTTTATTAAAAAAATAGTTTCCTAAATCTCTAGTACTTTTGTCACTGAAAATGATGATATATGACATTCCCACTCAGAAGACTACTTCAAGCTTGCCCTTCCATAATTACAATTTTACCGCCATTATGAATTGTGGGTGCTCTTTTCTAGATGCCACCTGCATCTTACCATGCAAAGATAGAGACTGCTTGACTTCTCATGAAAAATAACTTAACTAATTTGAATTATGTTGAAGTTGGTTAAACAGTGGGCTTTAGGCAGATGAAAATATTTTCCAGAGAAAATTTGAGAAAAATGCCTCTATCACCATGGTATATTTTATCCCACGTCAAGTAGCGAGATAATATTATTTATAAATAATAGATGAGTAACCTAGAAGTTTTCCGAAATTATTGACATATCCACTGATATAAGATATAAGATGAATACCTATATGGGTCAGTTAAAAACTTCATTAAGTTCTCTTTGCATATAAATTACATTCCTCAGGATTCCACTGAAATATCCCTTCTGTGAAGGCTTTGCAAATTTCAAAGCATCCTCAGCACACTGAGGGGGGAGCTCTCTTTCCTGGACCAGTCTTCTTGTTGCCCTAGCCCGTGTGGCTCAGTTGGATGGAACGTTGTCCCATAGACTGAAAGGTCATGGGTTTAATCCCCAGTCAGGGCACATACCTGGGTTGTAGGTTGACTCAGTACATGTATGAAAGGCAATGGATCAATATTTCTCTCACTTGCACTCTGGAATAAAAAAATAACTAAAAAAAATTGAAAAGTGATAAACCAATTTTGATACATTTAGTTTGTAGAATGACAAATTTAGGTGTCATATCACTAGCATGCACTGTGATCCTGAATTCTGGAGGATAAAATTTGTGCCCGGCCTATCACTTTGCAATTACGAGCATAGGACTTGAATAGAGCATTATAGTATTTTAAATAAAGCAAAGTATATTAAACTTGTGACTGCCTTAGATACAACTGTTTACTTTTATGTGACACCCACTAATATGAAGTTTCAAATTATTAATTTGAGAAATTTATTCTAATGGATCACTTATTGAGTATAATATACAGAATTTAATGAGAGTTTTTATAACCATTGTTCAAGTAATGATAAAGTCATATGCCTGAGGAGAAAACATTGCTGAGAAACTTCTTAAAAGTTTTGAGTTCTTGAGCTGTCACTCCTTTGGGTTTCCCAGAATTCCCATGAAAATGAAATTTACGCTTCACTAATATCATTAGAGTTAATAGAACATTGTGTTGGAATTGATTTGACATATAGATTCTAAACTGCCCCAAGTTTCAGTTATGTTTGAAACAAACAAGAAAATCACTTCCTAGGACATTGTGGACTATAAAGTAAAATTTAAAAGATTCCTTTATTCAATGACATATAAATTATATTATTGCCCCTCTCCCTGAACTGACCCTTGCTAATGGCATGTTATATATTCATTATGTTGGTATTCATGAGACTGACAGCTGGTAACTTACGTATGAATTGTTTTTATCAAGTACAAACTGTTCATATGTGTATGAATGCATTTTTAGCATTTCAAATATTTTACGAATATTTAATTCAGGACGGTATAAAACAAACGTTTTTATTTTGTTCTTATTTCTTGAGTCATCTGCTTTCATTCCAAGCCGAGACCAAGCCGAGAAAAGCAGAGAAGCAATTGTCTTATCCTTCTTCAAATAGTCCCACAGGACTCATCCCATCTATGAAAACTTTCGAATAAGTTAAATATATATCTAATGGAAACAAAGACAAAATTAGTGAGAGAAACAAGGGCCAACCCTATGACATAACAAAGTTTTCTTTACTTTTAGGTATCTCTTTATTAAGTGAATTGTTCTGTTTGTAAAGTATTTGGTCTAGCCTTTAAATCTATTTATAAAGAAGCTTGGGGTTTTATCTCAATGAATGGGCAGATTAGATTTTACATAATGTAATAGAAACTATTATAACCATGGCCTCTGGCAACAGGAAAGTATAGCTTTGTAAGGATTTGCTACTTCGTTATGGAGGCAAGGATATCCTACTGCCTACAGCTGTTAGAGGAAAAATATATAGTCCACCCCCTCTTCTCCTTCTATGAATCACAAACATGTGCAGTACGAAATAATGGTAAATAAAGGGGGACAAGGGCTAAATGAAGGGAAGAAGTTTCCTTCACCTTTATGTGACTTTATATAGTCTTCACATAGGGTTAAGACTGTTCAGTATGTTTCTGAGGTCTAGAATGGATAAGCTTGTTTAATTTGAGATTTCCCTATGCATTATTTTAATGCATTTGGAAAAGATGACTATAAATCCTAATGCAACGGTGTTAAAAAAAAAAAAAAAAAACATCAAATTTACAAGTCACTTCTGTGGGAACCATGAGGAGTCACGTTTCTCTTAAAGTTCTTTTTGTTTCTTCTATTTCCAAATGGAAGGACTGAACGCAAGCAAGTTATTCTAGTCCACAAAGCAGGTCTCTCCAGGAAACAAAGCTAACGAGGAGAGCAGTGGAGTTGCCAAAGGGGCATCTGATGACATGAAAGAGGCACAGAGACTAACATAATGGCTATTTTGATCCAGTGAGTACTGACCACAGGGAGAAAAGAGGTTTACATTGTAATTCTTACTCCTATCTGACAAAGTCTAAAGGTTTCTAGGTCACTATGTACCCAGTTTTATCAAAGTGACTTTTAGATGTCACATAACTATATAATTTATCTTTTGGCTGAAGTTAATCAAATAAACCAGGAGGTCTTTCAGGATCAGGTTGACCCTGACCTGCACATATTCATTCTTCATAGTTGTTCAAGGAGGAAATTATTTCAGTCTTAGACAGTCTTAAAAATAAGACTTTCAACAAGAACCTATACATTAAGTGGGAGGAAAAAATAACCATTTTCAGGTAGCTTTTCTTTCCAACACATGATTATATTCTTTCTGTTTTGACGTTAGACTTTCAAGCTAGCCAGCACTTATGGGGACAAGAAAAGAAAGGATATGTTGACTGGTTAAAACACCACTGATTTGGACAGAAAAATAATGCATAAAAATTGGTAAAATCAACACATTTAGGTAAGGGAATTAGAGAAATCCACCTTATCCTGATTGTCAGAATGTAGGGGGAAGCACCTCACCAGACCACAGCAAATGATGACATCTGGAAAAATCATTTTATGATCAGACCGAAAAGAAAAAGATGGATGACTTAAAATAAAGTTCTTTCTTTTTTAGTGTCATTATGCATTATTAATGAGTCATTCTTAAATTACTGAGTTTAAGATAAATAATACTTAGATTAAATTATGTGAACTAAAATGCATTTGATTTTAATTACCCACTCATTTATCTTGGTTTGTGGTTAATTTCCTAAAACCTCATTTAGGCATGGTCAGAAATGGTTAATCAGTCATGAATAAACTATGTATTTTTTAAAAGATTTTATTCATTATTTTCAGAGAGAAGGGCAGGGAGGGAGGAAGAAAGGGAGAGAAACATCAATGTAAGGTTGCTTTTCACCTGCCTCCAGCTACAGACCTGGCTGGAGACTTGGCTTGTAACCTGCTTATGTGCCCTGACTGGGAATCGAACCAGCCATCTTCGGGTTCGCAGGCTGGGGCCTATCCACTGAGCCACCAGACAGGACTTTAAACTATGTGTTTTTAATGCTTCATCTTTTATCAATGCTATATATGCACATACTCAAAGCACTCTATAAAATTTAAGCATATATTTTAAGGACTCAAATAATTCTACATGACTTACCAAGAAAACTATAGCTTCTTTAGACCACTTGCTCCCTTCTGACCTTCCAGGCAACAATTTAAATTCTTTTGGATGTTTACCCCTGTATAACATATTTGATGGCCATGCCCTAACCTTCCAGTTTTAGACATTATCTGTGTGGGGTTCTAGAAGCTGAAGATTACTTCTTTTCTTCACCACTATACTATACATCTTACAGGCACATTTCCTACTTCCCCATTCACCTAATATTGTAGGTTATCATTGTGGTTGGTTAAATACTGGGTTGACCAAAAAGTAGACACATATTTCATGTTCACCAATAATTGTATTGACTTATTGAATATTTTGAATATGTTGGTCATCTCCTGGGTGGTATAATATTGATCATTCTCAATTAATGTCTCAATTTAATTGCTATCAACTTCAACTGGTCTACCTGACCCTGAAGCATCATCCAGGAGGGACTACCCAGCACAAAACTTCGAAAACCACTTTTGACTCATTCTATCAGGCACCCCACCTTCTCCATGTACAAATTTTATTTATTTATTATTTTTTTTACCTTTCTTGGTATAAACAAGCCTAATATGCTGAAGTATTGTGTATTTTCTTCCATCTTCATTATTAAAATGGCTACACAAAAACTCACCAATTTTGATGTGTTTTTTTAATGCACACTGATATGACGACTGTCACAATACAACCTAACAAAATTGTTTCAAATGAAATTAAAAACAACAAAGTGCTCCTAGAGCCACCTTATGGGAAAAACAAAACATACTTTTTGGCCAACCCAATTTTTAGTGCTTAGTTATGTAGCATTGCACTTGCACATTTCTCTCCCTCAAATCTTCTAATATTTGTTTGCTTAGTTTAACATGTACTTGTAATTAATTTACCTCCCATATGTCCCTAACTCTTGTCTCATTCAATCGAAATACATGAGATATAGTTTGTTCAGTTCATTTTCTGGAGGCAATTTTCTTGAAGTCTTCTTATCTACTCCCATCTGGACTGCTTGTCCCCTGGGTCTGTTGTGCAGGTCACCATCCTGAGAGTCTTACACCATAATGCTAGGGACTCCCTAAATGTCTCTTGCATATTTCTTATTTCTTTTTGTTCCACTTTGAAAGTCCTCTCATTTTAGTGGAATGCATCTTCCAGTAGATTCCAGATAAAGGATGCATGAACCTTGCTTCATTATTGTCTTGCTTCCTAATCAGAAATTCAATTGTATTTCGTCTCAATCTTTTTAAGATAAGTTTTTTCTTCATGGAAGTACTTAGGTCCGAAATGTTTTGAAACTCCACAGTGAAATATACTCATGTAGTTTGGTTTCATTTATTTTACAGGGTATGTCTATGAACATTTTCCATGTGGAAAATTGAGTCATTCAGCTTGGGAAAATTTTCTTGAACTACTTTTGACAATATTTCCCTTTTATATCCTTTATTTTCTCTGACTTCCTATTATATGGGTGTTGGTCACAATGGACTAATCCTCTAGTTTTTCATATCATTTTGTTCCTAATTAATATATCTGTCCTTTTATCAGCTTTTTAGATATTAATTCATCTTTTAAAATAGTTAACTTACTTAGTTTTTGCTATTATATATTTAATTCCCATAAGCTCTTTATTATTCTTTGATCTTTTGATCTTTTTTCATACTCCATTGTTGTTCATGGATATATATATATATATATATATATATATATATATATATGTGTGTGTGTGTGTATATAATCAGTCTTAGACAGTCTTATATATATATATATATATATATATATATATATATATAATTAGAAAAATACATATTTTTACCCTCTGCTATCTTTTTTTTCAAATTGTTTTAGTTTATGTTTGTTTTAGTTGTGGATATTGGATTTTTGCCAGTGGTTTTATTATTATTTATTTGGATTTATCTTGCATCTAGGGTTTCTTTTGATGTCTATGAATTGGGTTAATAGGTTATATAGAAATAGACTAGGGGTTCTGTCCAAGAATGGAGCTTTCACTCTGGACATGGACTGGGAGTCCATGTTCTTCACCCCCAGCTCTGCCATTATTGTACACAGTGAAGCTCCCTAGAGGGAGCTTGCATCCACCTAGACTCAAGGTTCTCTTCAGTCCAGAAGGGCACTCCCAGCTCAGCCCAGTTGTATCTGTTCACACAGCCATTAAGGAAGCCTTAAAAAGGGGCTGTTCATGGATCCACCATACCTTTCCATGGCCTTGACCCAACAACTGCTGTCTTTCACTCCTCTAGCCACAACATCACCCCTAACTGTTCTTCTCTACTCCTTTTGATAAAATCCAAATAGTGCAAATAAAAGCTTCAAATTCTTCCACTTCAAGAGAACCATCTTTGACCAGATATTCCCCAAACCAGCTGAACTTCCACTGACCTCTCCTGGTAAAATCGTATACAAAATCCTGTCATTCTTCCCCAAGTTAGAATGTCTCTTGGAAGTCTTCTCACATTCAGCATTTTTAAATAAAGCCTTAGAGATGATATTCCAGAATATCGAGCTCCACATAAGTCCAACGAAGATATAAAGAAGAAAAACTCACACAGGCAGGTAGGAGAGGTGGAGCCAGAGAGTCCGGGCAGCACTGCAGCTGCTATGGGAAGGCGACTGTGGCCAACCAGTGGAAAGTGCCGTCAAAACAGGGACACCTGTTGAGTTCTCCCAGCACCAGACCAGAACTTGCAGCTATGGCCGGGGAGTGAAGAGGGGGAGGATAAAGCTATATAGCTTCTGAGTGCAAGCCAGTGGGTGTTGGGGCAGAGAAAAAAATTGTGGGTCTCTCAGCAGAGTCTGTTTGTTTGGAAGCCCCCACAGTCTTGAAACACCCAGAGTCCCATCCACTCTGGGAACCACAGCCAGGGCAACAGCTAGAGAGGAGCTAGTCCCATAGGGGAAGCAGGAGAAGTGTCTAGAAAAGGCATAAGTGCCAAGCAAGCAGCATTGCTCCTTCTCAGACACTTCCCCCATATGCAGCACCACAATGTGGTAAAACGTGTCACCCCGCATTGACGAATACCTAAGGCTTTGCCCCTCACAACATAACAGATGCAGCAGCTCTACCTAAGATACAGAGGCACATAGGAGCCTGCCAAGATGGGGAGACAGAGAATATAGTTAAAAAAAGGAAACAAATCAAGGTTCCAGGGGCCAAACTAAATGACAAAGAAATAGGCAGCCTGACAGATGAACAAATTGACACGTGCACAGTTTAAAACACTGGCAATAAAGATGTTCACAGACTTGACAGATACACTTAAATACAGCAAATGCAGAAGGAAAGAAATGAAGGCTAGGCTGTACTATTGTAAAGTATTGATGTAAAAAGACACTAAAAATTTTCTGTATTTGCGTAACTACACAAGTAGTGTCAATTTTGTTTTTTATTGTGTTCATATCAAAACAATGATGCTAAATTTAGTATCATGAAAATAAGATTATTTCCTTCAGAAAGACTAATGATTCCCTTACAGACATCAGCTCAATTATAATAGTTTTCTTTTTAAATCCAGGTTTGCTTTTTACTCATATATCTGCCTCCACCCAATGCAGGACTTTTATTCTTTAGCAGAATTGTGATGATTTTGTTGTCTTATTGCATTTGTCTTTTTATTTTTATTGCATTAGAGCACTTAGCTCAGATCATCACTGTACATTGGCTACCTGTATTATAGTTCATTGCTAGCCTACCTTAGGCATTGTTAGTCCTGGGTGCAGGGAACACAGGATATCCACTCTGACAAAGAGCTGTTCCAAACACATAGAAGATACCAATACACTATTATTGATTTGCATCATTGAATTATTGTAAGCTACTTCTAATCCTTTTTGGTCGTAAACAAAGTAAAACATAAATAGTAATTTCAAGTGAAATATCAGAAAGAGTGCCTGAGCCTCATGACATTGGAATAAAATAAATATTTTACTGTCATTCTGCTAGGAAAAGATAATTTCTATGCTATTTTTACAAATAAGAATGTCACAATAGAATATTAAAAATTGTCAGTACTGATTCACTCTCAGTAAAATGTGCTGAATATCTCTTATGTATAAATCACTATTGCAAACACTGGAGGAAAATGCTGAATGTGACAGAAGCATAAAGAATAATGAGAAAATGTAATTTATCATATCAAGTTTCTATTAATGGGACCCAACCCTCTTGTACTCCTTAAGACTGATAAATAAGAAAAATGGCAATAAATATGGCAATGTCCTTAGCCATTCCTTTAACAATATAGCTTTACACACCAAAAGGAAACCTTGAAATAAATGTCATTACAGTAAATATAAATGGAGGTGGAATAGAAGCACAAATCTATTTCCTATAATGTTCCTTTAAAAGAAACTCATTTTGATAGTAAGAAGCCCATGAAACAAAAGCCAAAATTACCATGGGGTCTTAAGTGCTGGGTTGTATGGAAAGCTTATTTTCAGGTACCAGGTCTGACTTGCTCCAGAAAGCTGAAGAGGTCATAAGGAATTCAGGATTTCAGGGTTCATAGTCTATCTATGACCTCAGGAGAGTTATCCTTTCTTGCTATCTCATTTGATGCGCTAGACAGAGAATAAGAAATGTAATAAGGCCATTTTGAATAAATTTAAAGAACAGTTCATATGGCACTTAAAATATAAGATAAACTTGGTTTAAAATGAAGACTATAGAAAAAAATAGAAATAGACATTACCTTTTCCTAGCTTGACACATGTTTATGTATAACTATGGAAAAGAGAGTTACTCATCTGAAAGCCAGTTACATGATGTTAAGTCACATTTAAAATATATCTTTATGTCTGACATGTTTATTTATAATCTTATGAAAAAGCTATCATAAAAATATTCAAGAGTAGTTTAGAAAAGTAATAAAAATAATAACTCTGTCCATACCTTGTATTTGATGAAAGGTATATAACTCTAAATATAAATACATTATCATTTTCTTTTTATGACTCATGTTTACATCATTTGTAGCCTTAGTTTGTTCTTTATTTTTCTTGTTCATCTGAGATGGCAATCATAGCTTCAGGAGTGAAGAGCAAAGAAACCAATAATCCTTATAAAGGTCAGTCTTAGTCATAGATAAAAAAGATAGGCGTCTGGAGGGTATGATTTCATAGGCATCAAGAAAGGTTCCGGTTCCTAAAATACACTCTCACCAATTCCGAAATTTATTCTGCAAGATGTGTTATTTTACTTCAGTTAGAGATAAGGCCAAAAATACGATCTCTTTAAGGACATAACATTTTGACTTAAGTTTACAGTGGTGACTATCAAAGTAAACCCTTCTACCTAGAAGGGTTTTATAGATAGAAAGGCAGAGAAAAATTAAGATACAAGGATCGGAGGTGCCCAACATGTATGGAGCTGGTAGGAGGTTATTGCACATTTAAACATGCATAAAGGAACAGTGTCATAAGCCAGATACACTTGGGCTCAAGCTACCTAGACTGTTTGAGTCCCAAAGTAAGTATTTGTAAAATGAGAATCAAAAAGGCATCAATTGGGAAGAGAATTGAAGGTGAGAAGGGGGTTAAATGAGTTGAATAAGTTCATACCAGCCTACTACGTAGAAGGCACTCAATGATGTGCGTGTTGCCATAATTTCTTAAAATACAATAGAAAATTTTCCATGGCACATAAATCAGGTACACATGGCTGTATGCCTAGAAAGGTCATGAGGGAAAGTTAATCAGGCTACAGCCCATTGCAGATGGCATCCTGCCATGAGACTGGTCCTGTCATGGTGTGTTCAACTAGTTATTCGCCTACTGATGCTGCTGTTCACAGAGCCAGTATGCAACTATTCTGAGGAGAAATAGAAAGGCATTTTGTTTTGATGCCTTGCGGAAAACTGCAGAAGTTTTATTCTCAGGAAATTCAGTTCAATAAAAGTTATATGCTTGACAGATGGTATAAATTATCAGGCAAAATATGCTGGATTTCAATAGAGTGATGCTTTCATTAATGAGTGCAGAAATAAAGCTTTTAATTAAATGATCATGAATTATGGTTAGACTATGAAGGAATAAATCCTCAAACAACATGCAGAAACAGGATGCTGAAAGGTGGAAAAAATAACCCACTCTTAGAAATGCCAGTACATGTGTAACTGGTGTATAAAACGAAATGGACGTATCCGTTATCTAAACAAGGGGTGTTAATACACTTACATGAAAACTGATAGATCAAAGAGTCAAAAATAAGTAAGGATTTAGAAGGTATGGATAATACAATTGACAACCATAGCTCTAGGCCTCTACCTAACAACTACACATACTGTGAAATCAACCATGAAACATTTTTTAAATTGGAGTACATATTTGCTCCCAAAGAAAATAACAGAAAATCAATATCATATATACCACCTTATCACTGTATTTTACAGTTAAAAAGCATTTAAAATCAGAACAAAAAAGTTCACCTAAAATTCTACTTACTTAGAAATTTGAGAGTTTTTAATACATATTTGTGGGTCTAAAATAAATTGTAGAGGGAATAATAAAACATTTGGAATAAAATGACAGTGAAAATAATACATATTAAATCTTTTGACCTATACCTGATACAATATTGAGAAGGAAATTGACTGCCCTAATTGCACATGTTAAAATTTTTTGAAAATTAAGGGGAGCAGCTTAGACAAGAACCTAGTATAAAGGAACCATGGACATGGACAACAGATGGGATGGACTTTGGGGGGAATGGGTGGGTGAGGAGGGGGACAGAGGGGAGCAAAAAGGGGATGAATGTAATACAACAACAATAAAATTAAAAATAAAAATAAAAAATAAAAAAATTTTCAAAAATTATTTATTAATTCCTTTACCTCAAGAAAATAGGACCAGAACAGTGGCAGGAATGCAAAGAAGTAAAAACAAGTAAACTGTAAGAATAGGAATAGAAATTAATAATATTAAAAACAAAGAAAAGCCATTCAAAAAGTTGAAAAGCTAAAATCATCATTTGAAATGGTGATACATTTTTTTCAACAAGATTCATAAAGACAATGGTACTAAAAAAGGGAAGAGAAGTGTGATGAAGCTTCAAAAAGCTGAAAGAGCATGTTATGAATTCCTTTTGTCAATAATATTAAAAAAATAAAAACATTCAAAGTAGATTTAAAAATTCTATTTGAGCCTAATGAAAAATTTGACACTGGAATCACTTGAAAATGTTTTGTTTACCAATCCTCAGGAATCAAATTCCCATAGAATATGTTTAAACAGAAAATAATCAACATATGCTTTTCCTTATACTTGGTGTTTCCTTTTCTTATAAATATTGAATTAAAAGATCTAGACCTTAACCATGAATTCCTGAATTCCATGATTAACTGCCACCCTCTTCCACAAACATAAACTATGAATATATTTAAATAAAACAGAAATTATGCTTCAAAAATACTTCTCTGATGCTAATGACTAAACTATTGTTACTGAGAAAATTTGTCAATTTGACTACATTCCCAAATAGCTATAATAATCACTAAAACACTGCCAAAGCCCTCTGGGCTTCTATGGATTCATTACCTATGCAAGAGGGAGAGAGGAAGAGCAAGTGGGCCCAGCTGGCTTCACAAACAAGTACAAAACTTTTGCAGAGAATAAATTCTCTGCTTTTTGGCAGTAAAGATAGAGTTAAAGCGCCACTGGTTTTCAAGTGAACACACATTAGCAGCCGATGCTGTTCTTTTGCTTCCTTCCCTTTTCTTCTGCTCCAAGGGAAAGAGTCCTCAAGTGAACAGTGAGCTGCAACTCCTATTAGATTTTGAAATAAGAACAAAATGCTAGAGATATAAAATCGATGCTTCTGTGCAAATTCATAGAGATTTAAAGGGAGAGAAACACTTTGATTCCAGTTTTGAACTTGAGGTAATTTCAGAGATAATCTAATCCAAATATTCTATATTGCAAATGAGTTCATTTCAAGGCACATTGACTTGACCAAAGAGAGTCATCATGTTCATACTTTAAAAAGATCATACTCAATTTTGAAGATAAAAAAATATATGTGTAGATAAGTTAGTGAAATAAATTTTGTTAACATTGCTTTATTACTATTATCATTACTAGTTTATAACAAATTTTAATAGTACTGGACTATACAGATATGGTTAAATACCTAAAAGAATAAAAACTACCCAGTTATTCCAGTACTTTTACTGTTATAATTTTAAAATATACTTCACAAATACCTATTTATACTATATCAAATTATTGTGCCTACAAAATTTTCAAAGGATAACAGAAAGTATAATACATTTTATAAAAACTATTCACATTTGGCAATGTTTCACGTTATATATATTAAGTACACTAAATGAGTCTATATATGTACACATATATAACATATATATGCAAATGTGTATAAATATGTAGTATGTAGTATACTAAGCAGAGATGGTTTTCGAAAAATATATTCATGCAACTAAAACCTCTGAATATCATTGCAAATTTTCTTGACTTTTCATAGACAGAAAAATCCTATAACCTAACATGGGATATCTGTCACAGAGAATGGCAGTTCCATAAATTTTAACTTGGCTGTACACCTCCACCTTGGATTTAAGAAGCACATTTTGGTGATTCATGGATGTAACATAAGGGTAATATTGACAATAAGATGACCTCAGGCTCCATAGACCCATAAATAAAGGGAAATCAAACATTTCATATAAGTAATCCATGCAAGAAATCATTTTGTACAATTGGAAAAAAACTTGTTCTAAATTGGCCTGATGGGTGCAAGTCTCTAAAAAGAAAAAATAAATGTTTGCAGTTTTCATTTTTTAATACACATAGAATTTCCTCCTCACCCCTCAAAAACAGATTTTGGAGTTTTATGATGCCTAGCAAAAAAATTTTTTCCAGTTCCTTGCTTTCTGAAACATGCTAAATGAAAAGTGATTGGTTAATTAATTGTTGGAAACCCAGCATTTGTTTTCTAAAATTAACCATATTGACTGGAGCAGTGCTTCTCAAACCTTAATGTGCATAAGAATCACCTGGGGAATCTTCTTAACAGGTTGATTTTAATCCAGTAGGTCTGTGGGGAGACTCAGCAAATGCATTCATGCATTCGTATGTTGAGTGTCAGCCAGTCCTTGTGCCTACCAAAAAGTAAATTTAAATGTAAGCAGACTTTCGAAGTTCTTTTTCTTTTATGTTTTGCTTCCATTTTAGTTATGGAAAATAGGTTGCAACAATGCTTTAGGGAAAATGTGAGTTAGGAATATTTGCTAGACCTGCTTGAGTCATTAATTTTTTTTGCTAAGCATCATCCAAACCCTGGGGTAGACAGTCCTCATACAGTGTTTCTAAAACAAATGCTTTTGCTCTCCCTACTAGCTGTACAAAAGGCAGCCTGAGAGTTGAGCTATGAATGTCAACCAGAATTTCACGTTCTTCAACCAACCTTTCAATCTTCCCAACTTTTCTTCTAGGTGAGAAAACCCCACAGAAAGACGATTGTTTGTTTGCTGGTTTTATAGGATTTAGGTTTAAACACAATAGAACCCACTTACTTGGTAATCTTAGACAACTTACCTCAACTCCCTGAGACTGCTTTCTTGCCTGTAGATATAAGTTAATAAAAAATTATTTTGCATTCATTTGAAACATAGTTATTGGATAGCCCCAATGGGCCAGGCACTGGGTGGTAGTCAAGATGGATTAATAGATAAAAGACATAGACTTCTCACTCATATGTCTGTTGGGTAGAAATAATGTACGTCATCAGGCCGTGACACAACCTGATTCTCAGAAGTTGCAGTTGATTAGCTTCAGTTAGCCACTTTCAACCTGGATGCTCTCCAGCCCGGGACTCCTAGTTCAGTGGAACTGGCATTTTCACAAGCTTGCTAGTGTCCCTCACTCACTAGTTAGTGTGCTGTAATTCAGGCACAATTCTAACTGCTTCACATGGGTATGTATACTCCTTTAATCCTCACAAGTCTGTGAAGCAGGTTGGTATCCTCATTTTACAAACATGAGAACACAGGTGTAAGAGAAGAATTAGGAAAGTTTTCATGTCACAGGGCTGATGGGTAGCAGAACTGAGACCTGAACTCTTTTGTCTCCAGACACCCTACTATTTACTAGTATATATAGAATCTTGGAGTAATGAATAAGAACTGTCTTAAGTCCAAAAACATCATGTATTCAAAGTGTCTGCGCCAAGCTATGTATTAGGTGGGTTTATTATGCCCTCTGGTGGAAAACCAAAGACAAAGAAAAGGAACTTAAATGCACTAGAAAGAGAAAACCCCCAAGTTTACTGACTTTCTGAGCTCTTCAAAAATTTGCAAACTCATGAAAATGGCTGGAAGATCTTTCAGGACACCCTCAACTAAGATTCTCCTCTTTGCTCCTTATTGGGTCTCTTACAGGGGTGTAATGACATTAAAGATTGCTTGTGCATCCACCTCCTGAGAATCTGAGACTTTTATGTAAATATAAATTTATCTAAAGAAAATGTTCATTTATCTAGCCACAGGACTAGACAATTGATCCGTCGGTAGGCTGATCCTCTGTCATGACTGTATCTATTCTTTATCTTCCAACAATTCAACCTTCACTCATCTAGAGTGCTTCTAATTCATCCTCAGGGACGATGAAATTAGTCCTTAAAAATGCTGAGTTATTTTTCCTGAAAGTAACAAAACAGTACTTGAAAATTAGTATGAGCCTTCAAGAATAAATAACTACTTAACTGTGTTTTGAGGTTAGGTACTTGGCTGGTTCTTTTGGAAAAGTTCCTGGTCTTGTCCAAGGCCAAAGGCTATAGTCCCAGGAGAACACAGAAGCTCTCACTCTCTTGCTCAGGAACCCATGCCCGTCCCTTTGTTCACATGTCCTCTTTCCATAGCCAGCTGAGTGACCAATGGTCACACAGACTCCACACACAGGGTCCAGACAGGAGCCGCCTCAATGCCACCGCGCAGCAATGGACTGAAGCTAGAAACACTTGCTAAGCTCCCCGGATGCTGGACTGGACTGGACTTGAATATGGAGCATAAACTCTGGGCAGTGGCCTTCATCATAGCCCTACTGAAGACAAGACTGGACCTTTCTATTGCTAGATGGACAGAGATGGGACACTGGGAAATCAGGGGAACCCCCTTAGTTTTACACCATCAATAAAGTTCACTATGGAATCCCATCCTTTGTGCCGATCTCAAGAAATTCCTTTCCTCATGACACCACAACTCCATTTCTACCAATAACACCTTCTCACACCCAGATCTTAAACTTGACTCATTTGCAGCAAGCATGGAAAATCCGGGTATTAGGCACCAGAGTGTGTGATATTCGTGTGCCCAGAAAAGATTCCTCTGGAACTTCATTGTGGTGTGATCTTAGACCAACGTTGTTCAATAGAAACCTAATACAAGCCACGTATGTAATTTAAACTTTTCTAGTTGCCACACTAAAATATAATAATAATAACGATAAATTAAATATAAATGCACTTTCATAGAATTTCATGTAACCCAGCATATCCAATACATTATTATTCAACCAATGGCCAATATAAAAATTAATGAAATGTTTGCCTTCCTTCATACCAAGCCTTTGCTACCTAGGCTGCATTTTACGTTTATAGCACATCTCAGTTTAAAGTCAGATGGGTCGCATGTCAAGTGTTTGGTAGCTGCATGTTGCTACTGTATTGAACAGCGCAGATCTAGCCTTTGAATATAAACGGTGGATAAAAATGCCGAAGGTCAGCAAGATGTGTATACCTGACATCTACAACTGAAATGTAAATAGTTTGCACCTATTATAGCTTAACGCTATGGTGCGGACTTAATCTTATATCTGACAACACAAATCGAATAGAAAGCAGCAATATTTACTTGAGCTATTTTGACATTAAACTTCACATACAGGAGCAACCTCAAAAATAGGACGTTCAGAGAGCACCATCTAGTGGTGACGTGTGGTTTACATTGTTGAAGCAGAATTTAGGAAAAGGGGAATATTGGCAATCAAGGTAAGATGGCGAGTTTCAGAAATTAGTTTAGAAGAGGAACTCTCATTGTTTTCTCTTATACGCAGCCTTTATGGCAAGTCATCAAGCTGCGTGAAATGGCCATGACAAACTTCCTAACCACAGAGGATAGAAATGTTAACCTCTGGGTGCTGATCACACTTCCCTATGAACCTTGGCTGAAGGAAAGCTGGACTTCAGTGCTGATGGGTTAACTCAATATTTGCTTTGGTGAGATGGGTGAGGCTGACACGGAGAACACCCACAATACACCACATACAAGCACATTGAGATTTTTGCCCAAATACTGAAATTTAATCCCTACCATTCGTAAGTGACAATCCCCAATTCATAAGCCCTACTACATACAAGGCTGCTGAACCTGAATATTTTTCATCAGCACAAAGGTCTCAAGAAAGCGGTATTTGTTAGTAAATAGTCACTCCAACTGACCAGAAATACTAGTTGGTCTCCGAAGTACGTTAGGGTAGCCAGGCAGGGCCATGTGAGAACACACACAGTTTACTGCCTTGATCAGAAGACCTGTGAATGAAGTCATTCTGGAGACTGGCTCCCAAGTCGGACCCCACGCGACCAGGATCAGTTTAAGGATCCTACTGAATGTGAGTCATGCTTTCTTGGCACACATGAACCGTCTTAGGCATCTTCTGAGATAAACTTCATTTAGATTCAATTCATAAAACATAGGTCTCCCTGGATGCCACAATATGAAGAAAGGCATTTTAGTAAGATTTAAGCTAGCACGGTGACTTAGAAAAAAAATGTTACTTATTAAATACCGTACAGTAACCATGAAAAACTAACATTTATGTTGTTCATTTCCCTTACATAGCTGACTTCAAATAGGCTATTTTTTGTGATCATACTGGTCTGAAACCCATTATGGCCTGGGAATGTCAGTTCTTTTTCAAAAATCATTATTCTAAAGCTACAAGTTGCATTATCACCCTTTACCTATGTCCGTATTGATTACTGGCCAAGTTATTATATTACATGTCTCGGAGTCCTGGGAAAGGCCGTCTTATTAATTAGCATAGCTAATCAAATGGTGTGAGGAAATAGTATTTATGCTCATCATTCTCTAGAAGGGTGTGCCCACTTCGTATTAGTTATTTATTATTGCATAAGAAATCATCCTCAACCTTAGAGAGCTAAAATAAGAAAAATCTATCATCACAGTTTGGGGAGTGGGGAGGAGTCAGGAATTTGGGAGCATTGGGTGACACAGGTGGTACTCAGGATAGCAGCAGAGCCTGGGGTTCTCTGAAGATGTTGTCAGATGGACCAACTTACAAGACTCACTGACTTAGCAGGTGGCAGGAAGCTTCAATTCCGCCCTTGGGACTTTCCAAAGACCTAAATTTCTCACAAGGTGGGCCTCTCTGTAGGATGTTCACAATAGACCTTTCCCTAGTGATTGATCTGAGAGGAGAGATAGCAATCATTGTCTTTTATAACCTGGGCTTGGAAAAGACTTGCCATCACTTTTGCTGTATCTAGTTACAAAGACTAAACTTGATGCAGTGTGGGAGGGAATTAGACAAAGGTGTAAACACCAAGCATTCAGGATCACTGGGAGACATTTCAGAGGCTGGCTAACAGCCTGTCCTCTGGCCCGACATCTGTCTCATATGAAAAGACACACACCTTCTCCCCAACCCTTGAAGTTTCACTCCATTATCCCTTCAGCTCAAAATCCAGAATCCCATCACCTGAACCTGGTATAGATGAGGCTTTTGAGGTATGTTCCTGAAATACAATCCCTCATGTACAGTTCATTTCAATCCAAGGATTTGTAAACCAAAAACCTAATTTATAATGGTTGCACCGGTAAACGAGGGTCCTAAGTATAGGAACAAGTCAAGGAGGTCCACTCTTGTCTTTTCAATTCACCATGGAGGTACTTGCCAGGACAACAAGATAAGAAAAGTAATAAAGGCCATCCAGATTATAATGGAAGGATCTGTTTAAGGGATGTAAAATAATATTTTCCAGCATTTTTACATTGCTGGAGTGTAAAATATTACAAGGGCTGTGAAAAAAGTTTGAATGTTCCTCAAAAAAAATGAAACATACAATTACCATATGATCAGCAATTCTACCAAATGTATACCCAAGGTAACCGAAAACCTACATGCAGACAAAAACCGGATTGTGAATTTTCATAGAAGCATCATTCAAATGTCTATCAACACGATGTGGCATATCTGTAGAATGGAGCAGCATTCAGTTAGAGAAAGGAATGGAACACACATGCTACAATATGCATGAACCTCAAACACATGTTAAGTAAAAGAAGTCAGACACAGAACAATTGTATAATTTCATTTTTGTAATATATGTTCAGAATAGGTAAATAGTTGATTAGTGGGTGCCAAAAGCTAGGGATATTAACAGATGGAATTACAGGGTTTCTTTGGGGAGGTGATAAAAATTTGGTGGAATAGGGCCCTGGCTGGTGACACAGTGGATAGGCGCTGGCCTAAGAACCCAAAGGTTGCTGGTTCGATTCCCAGCCAGGGCACATAACCAGGTTGCAAGCCAGGTCTCCACCAGGTCTGCAGGTGGAGGCAGGTGAAAGGCAACTATACATTGATGTCTCTCCCTTTCTTCCTCCCTCCCTGCTCTTCTCTCTGAAAATGAATAAAATCTTAAAAAAAAAAAATTTGGTGGAACAGTGGTTGAAGACGTGTTGCACAATTTCATGAATGTATTTTTTAAACTCTGTATTTTTAATTTTAAATAGTGAATTTTATGGTATGTATCTCAAACAAAACCACATCACCCTGTCCAGGTGGCTCAGTTGGTTGGAGGGTCAGTCTGTACCCAAAAAGGTTGCAGGTTGGATCCCTAGTCAGGGAACATATAGAAAGCAACTAATCAATGTCCTTCTCTTATATTAATGTGCTTTTATTTTATTTCCTCTCTCCTTCTTTCTCCAAAACCAATAAATATATCCTTGGATGGGGATTAAAATAAAAACATACCACTTGACACATAATAAATTTTCTACACTAAAATAAACAAGGTAAGGTATATTTTTAGACATGCAAAGTTTGCTAAAAGAATTAAATACCAGCAAATCAGAATTCTAAGAAAAATTAAATACAGCCCTTCTACCAGATAAATATATATTTCTACACAAAGGAATTAAGAGACTAGAAATGGTAACTTTGCGAATAAGTAAATGTATAAGGAAATTTTCTGATTGTGTCAATTTCTTTTTTTTTTTTTTTCAATGTATGGTTGCGTTTCACCTGCCTCCAGCCACAGACCCGACTGGAGACCTGGTTTGCAACCTGGTTATGTGCCCTGGCTGGGGAATTGAACCTGCGACCTTTGGGTTCGCAGGCCAGCGCCTTAACCACTGTGCTACCAGCCAGGGCTGATTGTGTCAATTTCTTAGGTGATAAAAATAATGTAGTATCAGTAAAATGAATGAGAAGAGCACAAGGCTTGTATGTAACAAATAAACAGTAGGGTTCATACTATATAAAAAGGGATATACTATCATTTGACACTAGACTCAAATAACTTAAAGAGAAGTAGTGTAAACCTCAAAGCAACAACCAGCATGACCCAAGAATTATAGCTGGTTTACAAATCAGATAAAAAGGAATTATAAAAATATGCACTCCAAAAGAAAACAGAAAGAGAAAAATAGAAACAAAAGACAGATGGGGCAAACTGAGAACAAATGTCAAGATGATAGAATCTAACCATTATAGTAGTCACATGAAATTAAAATGCTCTAATCATTCCAATTAAAAGGTACAGATTATTAAGTTACAAAAAAATTAACTTGACTATATGTTGCCTAGAAGAAATGCACTTCAAATACAAAGACAAAACTAAATTAAAAGTAAACAGATGGAAAGAATATACTTTGCCAGTATTAAGGAAAGCAAGAAAAATCTGGAGTACCTATTTTAACATTACACAGTGTTTTCATAGCAAGGACATTACCAGGATTACAAAGGTGATTTATAAATGATAAAGGTGTCACTCTACCAAGGGGGCAGGAACATTCTAAGTGTTTATGGGGCTAATTAACAGAGTTCAAAATACATAAAGCAAACCACTTACTGATAAGATTTGTAAAAAGATAAATCCATAATTATAATTGGAAATTTCAATATTCATCTATTTATAGCACTAGATATAAATCAGTGACGGAAATATGGAAAACACTACTAAACTAATTGACCTGATTGACGTTTATAAGGCATTATTCCAAAGAAAGCAAAATTTAGTCTTTTCAAGTAAACATGAAACATTTATCTAGACAGATCATAGTCTGGGCCATAAGATATTCAATAAATTTGTATGGATTACAATCAAATGAAGTGTTGCTTATCACCACAATGAAATTAGAAATAAGCAACAGAAAATTCTAAACTTTGAGAAACCGACACACATAAATCACCCAGGGATCAAAGAAGAAGTCAAAAAGAAAACTAAAGACATTTAAAAACGAGTGAAAATATCAGAATTTGCAGTATGCTGCTAAACCAAAATCTGGAGGGAAACACTAAAATACCTATAGTAGAGAAAGTTCTATCAATGACTGCAACTTCCAACTTAAGAATCTGGACAAAGAAGAGCAAATTAAACTCAAAGTACAGATACATAAAAAATATATCTCCTCAGACAAGGGAAACAAAAGAAAAAATAAATGGGACTAAATTAGACTAAAAAGTGAAGAGAACAATCAAAAATAAAAAGACAATCCACTGCATGGGAGAACATATTGCCAATGATAGAAAGGAGGATCCCCCAAAACCAAATAACAGAATTTATAAAAAAGTGTATTTATTTTTACGTTTAAATGTCAGTCACCTTCAAAGTCCTCTTTCCATTTGATGCAACACACCTATTGAGATGTTTTCTCCCACTGCTCAAAAACGTTTTTGAACTTGTCTATTTTGCTGCTTTTTTAGTGCTTCTGCCATCTTTCTTTTTTTTATCTCTTTGAGATCAGCAGAATATTCCTTTTGAGGATTTTTTCATCCAGGAAAAAAAAACAAAAAAAGTCACATGGGGTGAGATAAGATGAATAGGGAGGTAGGGCAAGGTCATGCCATTTTTGGTCAAAAACTACTGAACACTCAGTGCGTGATGTGGGCCAGCGTGCTTATAAATCACCCATCATCAAAAGGGCGAACGCACTGAAAGTCTTCCAAAAAAAATTCACTGAAGCCGAATGCAGCTTCTCATAACGCCAGCTGGCATGCTGATACAGATGGATTCCTAGAACCCTCACCTAGTCGGGGAAGTCTGTACTACAAGGCTCCCACCCTCCAGAAGATAATTGTTTTTTGTAGGCCCCACCTCACATACCTGACAAGGGGTTAATATCCAAAATGTGTGAAGAACTTGTAAAACTCAACACCAATACCACCAACAATCGAATTAAAAAATGGGCAAAGGACTTGAATAGACCCTTCTCTGAAGATAGATGGCCAATAGACATGAAAAGATGCTCAACATCAGTAATCATTAGAGAAACACAAATTAGAACCACAAGGAGGTATCACTTCACACCTGTCAGAATGGCTACTATCAATAAATCAACAAACAAGCGCAGGTGAGGATGTGGACAAAAGGGACCCCTCTGCTGTTGGTGGGAATGCAGACCGGTGCAGCGACTATGGAAAACAGTACAGAGTTATCTCAAAAAATTTAAAATGCAATTACCTTATGGCCTAGAGATTCTATTTCTGGGAATTTATCTGAAGAAACTTGAAACACCAATTCAAAAGAATATAGGCACCCCTATGTTCTTTGCAGCATTATTTACAATATCCAAAACTTGGTAGCAGCCCAAAGCCCATCATTAGATGAGAAGATAAAAAAGCTGTGGTACATTCACATAATGGAACATTACTAAGCCATATAAAAGAAGGAAATCCCACCTTTCACAGAAGCATGAATGCTAAGAGCAACAGGCTAGTCAAGAGGAAAAAATTGCCATGACTTCACATACAGGTGGAATCTAATGGGACAGCATAAATAAAACAGAAAAAGACTCAGACACAGAGAACAGATAGCTGTCAGAGGGGAGGGTGATTGGGGGACTGGGAAGAAAAGGTGAAAAGGTGCAGCTATTTCAAGAAGTACGATGTTCATTGAAATAAAAGTTCACATTATTTATTAAATCTGTGATAATTTTATTCATAACAGGAACAAAATTTATTTTTACATGTATATACAAGCTATGTTCATTATCTTTGCATAAAAATAGAAATATTTATATATATGTACAAAAATATTAAAACATACAGACTTTTCAAGGAAGAAAAACAAACAGGATTTCACAAAGGACACTTGAAAATACACACATATAAAGAGGTTAAAGAAAGGTGACAGAACATTTAAATTAGACTCCAGGAGTTGATATTTTCAAATGACATCAATTTGGTAGTTCGAATAAAATGTCTCAAATGCTAATAGATGGTAAACAAAATTTAGATTTAAGAATGTCTAGGTAAAATTACATGACCTTCTTTTACCATAAAATTGAATCAGTTTTATTTACCCCTGAATTATCAATGACTAGCTTTCCTTTTTCTTAAAATATTTCAATTCCCTAATTTATACTGAGAACTTTTTCACATTAAATTATAAAATACTTTAAGAGGTTGTGCATCCTCTACTTAGTAGGGGGAAAAAATCCCATGTATCACATTGATTTCAACATAAAATTGAAAATCACAATACATTTATTCTTTAGTTTTTAAATTAAAACCTAATGTTTGCTGACTAACCTTCATGATCAATTACAACAGATTTTAATAGATCATAATCGTCGTAAACTTGTCTTGCTTTTCTTAGAACCAGGCAAAGGACCCATTTTATAACTGGCTTTGAGAGACTTGCCATTTACACAGTCTTTGGCGGTATGATAACTACACAGACACCGTGTACAGTAATCAAACCCGCAGCCTTCTCGTTTGCAGACTGCCCGCTGCAAATAGCAATCGTACTTTGCAGGTGAATTGCAGCGGATACAGGCTTTGAGGCTTTCATTCTTCTTCAAAGTCTTGGCAACCTAGTCAGAAAATCCATAAACAAAGTTTAGTCAAGACTGAATGTTTTTACCTAATTCATGCTTTTTTGAATAAACTTATGTTAGTAACCATAACAAAGAGAAACCCGATTTTTTTACATATAATTTATATATTTATTGACCACATATGAGGCAGTCAACATTTTATTTCAAAACGTGCACTTTTAACTGATATTTAAATTAAGCTTGCAAAATTATCTACATGTGCGTAGGAATATGGTAATACACATTACCTAATGATTTGAAGGTTTAATAGGAGGCCTTAATTTCTGAAAGTAGGCCTTATTCTGTAGCTCTCTTTCTTGGGTATCAAGGGCGGCAAATGCAGAATGTAATATTGAACAGTTTCACAAGAAAATTTTTAATGGTTTTTCATTATTTTCTTAGTGTTTCCAAATTGATCTCAACATCACTAAATTGTCATAACAAATGGTACCTATTATTTTGAGCATAGAAAGACATTGCCGTACTTTCCCATCTTATTAGTTGAGTTATAGTTTCTTAATTCTTAACATTTTTTATAGTAGAAAGTAACACAATATAAAGTCTCCACTAATAGTTGTAATTGGTGCTACAATTAAAGTTGAAGCTCTCCATTTCTTATTCTAAATCTTTGTAACAAATAGCCCACATGCTTCTAATTTATCCATAAACAAAAAATTACCTCGGTGAATTCAGTGTGCCGACTGTAAGTAGAACCTTTTTGATCAGCTGGATCAGGCAACTTGGATAACTTGCCTTGAGCATCGTTTCGGGAGGGAGCCTGGGCTGCTGATTTTTGAACAGAAGCCAGGGCAGTTCTGAACCTGACATATTCTCTGGTTGAAGAATGTGATGAAAACTTAATGTTCTTTTCCTAAATTAAAAAGAAAAAGTTTTAAGAGGATTTCATTTTACCTATAAACACAAACACAGCAACTACTCACAGAGGCATTTAAAGCCTAATAACTAAGTTACGGACAACAATTACAAACCAATTGCGACCATTTGACATTCTTCATTGATATTGTATTTAAAGCATGATTTATAAAGTACTATGGCCAGAACTAAGTTATTCTTCCCACCACCAGTAGGTAACAACAATCACATTGAAGGGTCACCCAAAGTCATGAATAGATGCAAAACTGCATTTTAGATTAGAAAAATTTCCATTAATAACAGCTTATTGGTAAGGAAATCACAAGTTGGAGAATTAAAGAAATACTCAAGTCACACTGCTAGTGACAGCACATAATTTGGACCTATGTCTACCAAATCAAAGGTCTGAAATTTTAATTATATCTTGATCTTAAAGTATTTCTGAAAGTAAATAAATTCCTTTCTGTATTAAGAATCTTCAGTATGTAAATTATTTACTCTATCTGGTAAATGAAAAAATACACACAAACTGGCAACCTAGATTAGATCAACTCACACTGAGAACTGAGTAACTTTTCCTTTTTTTACATTTGGACATTCCATTTCCCTTTACTTAGGGGATTCCTTTCCCTTTACTTAGGAATTTTATGAATTCTAAAAGAAGTCTGAAATGCTTTTTGAATGGAAAGGATTTCCAGATTAACTGTTATCTTTCTTATTTTACCCTTCTATTTCTAAAGGAATAGCAGCTATATTTTAAAATGAAAACAACCGCAAACACTCACAGTAACTCTTTGTATCGCTTTATTGTACAACTGCAATGCCCCCTTGTCATCTTCTAGAATCTTCTTCCAAGCTGTACTCACTTTAGACACACTAGAAAAGTAAATGATCATGAAGGACACAATTAAAGCACCACAAAGAGTAAGATGAATACATTATAGAAACATTAACAGTGCAAAAAAGAAATTTCCATGCTTCTCAAACTCAACTTTACATTAGAATTGCCTGGGGTACTTAATATTTAAGTTAAGGGTGCCACATGACTAGTCATTTGGGTTTAATTGGTCTAAAATATGGGCCAGAGTTGTGTATTGTTTTTTAAAGGTCTCCATGAAGTAATTCTAAGTACATCCAGGCTTAAGAACCACTAATTCATACTTCATTTTTTTCACAATACCTGCAAACATCAAGTAGCCATCAGTGTACCAATGGCACCACGTTAGCTATTTGGTAAAAGTTGTAGACAAATTTCAAAGTACTCAGGGACACACTGCTATCAGTAGATACCAACTTTTGATGTTGCTTACCCTCAAGAAGCTGGCTAACCAACAATAAAAATCAACTTACTTTTACTTTAGCTATGTTTTATAAAGACCAGTGTAAATCTTAAGTCTGAAAGATGTAGCTCACATTAACAGAAACCTCAGAACTCAAAGAAACAAAGATCCCAATCTAACAGTTTTCTAATAGCATAAGTATGAAACTTGAAATAACCGGATTAAATGCCTATTTTAAAAATAATCTTTCTTTCATCTTACTGGCACCCAAGTAATAAAGTACTAGCAATCAGGAAAATTGTTATGTCAATGAAACAACAACGCAGAAGACTATCATATGTTTTTAGCATTAACTAGCAGAGCTGACCCATTAGTGCATTATACTAATAAACTCAAACCAACAAAACTTACTTGATTAAGTCCATATCACTGAGCTGTGTTAAAATATTTGCTAAGAGATGCCTGAGTCCTCTTCGAAAGAGTTCACTGAGAATATCTACAAACTCTAGGCCCATTTTTCTGCCAATTATATTCTGTAGTCTAAAACTTGCGTTACACTCCTTCAGCTTCTCCCAATCAATTTTAGAACTTCGTTTGGCATTCTTTTTTAATGTTGAGCAAACCACTTTTGCAAAATGAAGAGCAGGCAGCAAGTGTTTGTTGGGACATTGGTCTGGGCTTTGAGTTTGTAGTAGGCAAGACTGTGAACTGTCGTTAACATTTTCTTCCAGGGAAAGGCTAGCCTCTTCATGTTCGTCAAGACTACTTTTCTGAGAAAATGAGTAATAGCCACTATCTTCATAAGGTCCACTGGTTCCTAGTTCTACTTCTGTTTCATGTGAACAGTTATTAAGTGTTGGCTCCACATGTTGATTTTCCTTGTTATGCAAGGGCTTGCTCTCAGTTTCAAGTTCTACAATCCTGGGGTTCACAATCGGTGATCCAATATCTGATAACCTTTTATAGTCTTTAATGAAGTCTTTAGGAGAACATTCCAAATGTGCATGAGTATAGGAACCTAGCCTTCCGCTGTCATCAGGTTTTGGCAGTTTAAGACCAGAATAAACATGGTTACACTTAAAATCACACTTCATCTTGACAGAAAAGATAGAACTTTCTTCTTTGCAACCTATGAAAGAACATTAACATTTACTTAGTAGCAAAATTTCAACATAGCCTTACTTCTTAAATTGGGATATAAAATTTAATTACTTTGCCCCTCTCAGCCCTGTGTATTGCTTAAATAGCTATGGAATTATGCAAGTTTAATTATTGAGATATGACAATGAGGAAATATTACTTTATATATATTCTTAAAAAGGTACTTCAAAGCTGACTGTTTTGAAACAATTTTTAAAGTATATTTTATTGATTACGCTGTTGCAGCTGTCCCAATTTCTTTTTCCTTTGGTCCCCCCTACCCAGGATCCCCCTTTCCTCCCAAAACCCCACCCTTTCATTCATATCCATGGGTCGTGCATGTTAAGTTCCCTGATTTCATCCTTTCCTATTCTTAGCTTCCCTCCCTGTCATTCTTGCACCTAACCTGCTTTTATGATCTGTATAACTATATGTGACTATTAGAGTCTAGTGACTGAGTAAAAAATAGTGAAAGAGGGACTACTTAATAAATAGATCTGCTTATGGAACAAATAATGGAATGGGAGTAAGGTCTTAAGTCAGAGATAACCTTATAGTATTCAAACAGCTGTAGAAACTGTTTTTACCCTGATCTTGAAATGACGTTGTAGTCGGGTTTAACTTAAGCATAACTCAAAAAAGCCAAACTTTAAGGGTTGTATCATCACCCCAAGGCCTTAGAAATCAGTTAAAATACCTTTAGAGCAGACATTCTCAATCTCTACACTATTAACATTTGGAATATTCATTGTTGGAGGCTGCCCTTTGCACTGTAAAATATTTATTAGCCTTTATCCATCTGAGGCCATTAGTAGCTACCCCCCTCCTGCCCTCCCCTGCTGGGCAAAGGCAGGACGCTAACAAATGCCTTCACCCTTCAGTCCCCAGTTACAGCCAAATGTTATAAGTAGGAGGTAGGGTACAGGGCATGCGTCCCACCCCAGGCCCCATTACCCAGGGAGAACCACTGCTTCAAATGATCAGGCAGTAGAGGTTGGGGAGGGCATTTGCAGGATAGAGGAAAGCCAATCAGAGGCAGCTAACAATTTATCCTGTAAGTAAATGTACAGATCAGTCACTGTGTTTAGCCTACGCCAGGTACTGGAGTGTTCCTTACTTTCCCGCAGAAGACATATTGAACTTTCCCTGTTGCAGCACTAAATAAAATGGTTATTTCTCCAAGGAATTCTGATTGTTTACTGATTCCAACATGTGGATGCTGGTTGTAGATGTTTTAAAATGTGAAATTATGTAATTACTTTAAACAATATTGCAAAATAAAAAGTATCACCCCTTTATTCAAAGGAAGACAAAAGCAGGCTGTAAAAGGCTAATTCCTAGCCTTTCAACCAATGACCAAGCCAAATATCCCTAAACAATATGGGACTACATACGTGCTTATAGAACTGGTTTGCATATTCAGAAAGGAGAAAAAAGATTAAGTGGTTTCATAATCCATTGAATTACATCTATGAGGGTGGAATCCAGTGCTGCCACTTCTTTCATTCACCCAATGCCTATTTAGTGACATGATGTGGACAGAGAGGGAAATGTATCAGGAATCTTTTGGAGGTGACATTCTGAGATCTGAAAACCTTCTGAAAATCTGGGAGAGTTCCAGACAGAGGTAAATACTGGAAGCAAGGACAGGTGTTAAGTATTCAAGGAAGAGCAAGTTCTGTAGGACTGCAACTTGGTGAGCTAGGTGATTGAAAAGTAAGGTTGAAGAGGCAGAATGGTGTATAGGATTTTTAGGATAAGATGGATTTTATTCATTGTGTAACAAAGAGCCTTTGGGGGGTTTTAAGTAGAAATCTGGTATGTATTAAAAAATATCATGGTAGCTGTGGAAAATGGACTGAAGGAAGGTAAAAGCAGAAGCAGAGACTAGTTAGAAATCTAAATCACAAAATTCCCCGGTTGAGTACTTGAGACTTGATGACCCTAGAGCAAATGAAGATAATCTATTTAGGTGGATAAAGTCAAAAGTTAACAACTGGCTGATTTATTGGATGTGAATGAGGAAAGAATGTGGAGCAAAAAGATACCCTGGGGTTTAAGTTTTGAGCATCTAAGGAATAAACTGCCATTTGCCAAGTTGGGGAGCACAGGGGAAGTTAACTCTTTCCTTGTCTATGAAATGGGGGTGAGAAAAATAAAACTGAATAACCTCATGACAGAGTCCCAGACACATATGGTCTAATCAGTACAATCTAAAGTGTATTTATCAGATAATGTATAAGCCAAGTGCCTTCACATACAGTGTATATCACAAACATTTTAAAAGCAGCAAAACAGGCTCCAGACAGATGTATGCATTTCATACTATTAGATACCTTTCCTAGGAATGAGGTCGAATTTCAAATGAAAATCCTTTTTCAGCCTTGACTTGCTTTTGTGACCTGGAACATTCAATAGGCCTTTTATTCTAATTTTCTCTAAAATGGATATTAATTATCTACCTCATAGAGTTGGTAAGATTCAACCTACTGTTCTAAAAACCTCTCATTTACAATCCAATCATAAAAGACACCATTAGTTCACTGTGCAAAGGGCAACCCATTTAATTTCTCGTTATAGATCTGACACTCATTAGTTAGGAAGTAAGACTACAATGCTTCAAAATCTTTACAGCTATTCCAAAGTTAAGTAGTTGAGCTCTACAATCTCCTATACCTTTAAGATAACCGCCCTGGCTAGTGGCTCAGTGGAAAGGCGCCAACCTGTGAACCCAAAGGTGGCTGGTTCGATTCCCAGCCAGGGCACATAACCAGGTTGCAAGCCAGGTCTCCAGCCAGATCCATGGCTGGAGGCAGGTGAAAGGCAACCATACACTGACGTCTCTCTCCCTCTCTGCCTCTCTCCCTTCCCCCCTCTCTAAAAGTAAGAAAAGAAAAGATAACCACCATGTGCTAGGTGTGGCTATTCCTTTAAAAATTTAAGAGCCCCAAGGCTTGCCGCCAAAAGCTGCTTATCTGTCAGCCATAATCCCCAAGAGAAATTTCAAAAATGTTAGAATGCAATGAAATTTTAAATTTCATCCCCTTCAAACTATAAACAAAAATTCAAGAGGGCTGCTTAGATTCTTTGAGGAGCAAGGTGGTCAAGAGACACCAGAAATTAAATAAATTTTAAAAACCCTTCTAAAAGCCATCAAGCTGCAGGATTTCACAGGGTCTAGGAGCTTCTACACGACAGACAGAATCTGTATAAATTAAGTATTTTCTCTCGATTCTTCCAGATTCTCTGTTGAAAAAAAACTGGGCATCTTTCAGAGACTGCCAAGTATTACGGTATCAGAATGCTGGTTTTGAAAACTTTCGGTAATTTCTTAGTTAAAATAAATGTCTTCCCATGAAAGACAGCAACAAAGAGGATACAAATAAGCCCCTGAGTCATTTTCATTCTGTCCCAAGTTTGGGATGAATAAAAAAAAAACCCAAAAAACCAAAACTCGTGGTTCTGGCGCACCGGTTACAGGACGAATCCATTCTTCCGTGCTCACAAAATCAATTAAATATGTCCAAACTCATGGTTCTGCACCAAAACTATTTCCGTCTCCCCCCTGGATTCCAGGCCTTGAGCCTGCGTGGTCGGGCCACGGGGGGAAGAGGAGAAGAAGGAGGGTCCTGTTCGTAGGACCCACAGCGGAGGGCTGGGTGCTGGGGCGGGGGCCCCGCATTTGGCGGGAGCGGGTGGGCAGCCCGGGGAGGCCGAGGGGTCGGCGGGCCCCGGCGGGCGCGGGCGGGCGGGAGGGAGCCGGATCTCCCGCGCCCGCCAGCGACGCCGCGCCGGCCGAACCCCGCAGTCCCGATTCCGGGGCCGACAGCGACGGGGGCCGCAGGGAGAGGGGGTCGGGCCCGGGACCCCGGCGGGGGGCATTTGGCGTCCACTCCGGCCGGGAGGGCAGGTGGCGCTTCCCGGTGCAGTCGCAGGGCGCCCCGCGGGCCTCCCCGCGCCCCTCCCTCGCAGCCGGCGTCCAGGGGACCGTGGCAGGCGGGACCCGGGCCCAGCCTCGCGCCTCGGCACACCTGGCTCCCCTTCCTCCCGCGCCCGGCGTGGGCCGGCGCCCGGACTCGCGCCGCAGGCCGCCCACCCATCGGCGTGCACCCCCCGGAGCCTCTGCGCTCACTCACCGTCCGAGGGTCGAGGGCACCTGGGAGCTGTCACAGCGCGGCAGAGGCAGGAGCCGGAGGGGGAACGCGGGGAGCAGCTGCAGGCGCGCCGGCTCATGCCCGTGGAAGACGGGTTCTCCTCAGGTGAGCCACCGGCACCATCTACGGAAGAACCGGCCTCCAGCCTCTCAGAGCTCTAGCTTCCAAAAGGCGCCAGTTGGTACTTTTAAAATCTTTGAATTTGGTGCCCAAATCCGCCCGGCCCAATGGGACGCGTCCCCCTCGGGCGCGCTCCAATGGGGAGACGGTGGGAGGGGACGTGCGCACCCAGGCCCAATGGGAGGCCTCCGGGGCGGGGCCAGCCGCGAGGTCCACCCACCTTCCTCCCTGCCGGCGGGCCGGGCCGGAAGCAGGGCTGCGGAGCACCAGGCCCGGGAGGCACTGCCACACGTGGAGGGAGCCTACCACGCACAGGCCCACGCGCCCGGCTTCCGTCGGCCGTGAGGCCCGGCGTCCTGCCAGTGCTGATTCCATCTCGAAGGCAACTCCGGCTTCTCTCTGAAGATCTCCGATAGGTACAAGGGGTCGCCGACCTTCTCCGATCCTCTCTCTAGCGGGCGACGCGTGAGCCGCGACTCTCCGCCCAGCGGACTTCAGCCCGCCTAGCGGGGATTTAGGCGCGCTCGCCGCGACCTCCCAGGTTCGTCCCTCTTCCGGCCAGGGCTTCTGCGCAGGCGCTTTCGGCGGGCGGTAGCTGCCGGCTTGGCGGGTCGGCGCCTGCGCGCTGGGGTCCCCCGCGGATCTCCCGGAGGGGCGCGGTCGGAGCCCGCGGCGGGGCGGGGGCGCCCGCGTGGGGCGGCGCCCCTGGGGCGCGGACCTGGCCCCGCCCTGGTGGTGGCGGGAGATGCCGGCACCTCCTGGCTCCCTTTGGCGGGTGGGAGGATGGGGATGGATGGGGACTTCGTTCTCGTAAGTGTACTTATGATTTAACCACAGTTCTCCTGCCACGTGTTATTGTACGAGCCTTAAGCTTATTAAATTTCTGTCCGCTGCTCTCCCGGTCTTTGTGGTTTGTTTCTTTCCTGCGAGGGCCGAGCTCGGGAGACAGTCATACTGCCCCCTAATAGGTAAAATGTCCTGCGTTGGGCAGTTCCGATCGCCACGCCCTGGCGCAGGAGACCCGAGGTTCGGGCGAGGGCGGGAGGGATGGGAGTTCCCATTGTTGATGCCGCGGTGGCGTCAACACATTTCTGTTCTTAGAAACAGGCCTGCTGAACTCTTTTTCGCGTGTCGAATGGGCACCGAAGCAGCCGCAGTGCGTTCCCTGGGCTCAGCTACACGGCAGTGAAGTCACAGCGTGTGCACTCCAGAAAGTTGATATGAAACCTTGTGTTTTGCAGGTTTACTTTTATGCTTTTGTGCAGCGCCAGGGAGACTTAGTACTTGGCTGCTAGCAAGCGTTCAACTAAATTGGTGGCAGGTTCTGTGTGAGGCAGCGGGGATCAGGATGGGTAGGGATGTGGGTGAGTCATGCCAGTGCGGATTGGAGCCCATCTTTATGTAATTTTGATAATCCATCACGGCTTTTGATATTAATGTTTATGTTTTAGAATGTTGTGTAAGTTAGTATGTGTCCTAGGTACTGGAATTGTGGCCATCTATCCCTTAAGTTTTGCACCTTTAATCCTGCCTCTCACTGTACATAGCCTGGCCCTGGTGCTAGGTCCTGGGGTTGAAAAGACTCAAGTTCTGCCCATCAGGGAGCTTAAATACTAACAGGACAGAAATTGAGACTTAATTTTAGTGAATGAAAGAGAAACATGAAACAGCAAAATAGGGTACAGAATGGGCAGTAGAAGCATGGATTGACGACATTGAGTGGTCAGGAAGCTTTTTTTAAAAAGATTTTTACTTATTTCCAGAGAGAGAGAGGAAGAGAGAGAGGGAGAGAACCATCAATGTATGGTTGCCTTTCACCTGCCTCCAGCCACAGACCTGGCTGGAGACCTGGCTTGCAACCTGGTTATGTTGCCCTGGCTGGGAATCGAACCAGTGACCTTTGGGTTCACAGGCCGCCACCTTATTCACTGCTACCAGCCAGGGTCAGGAAGCTTTTTGAGTCATTGAACGAAGGTCTGAAAATCCAGCTGTCAAGGCAGAGATCTGCATAATAGGCAGAGGGAGAGACTGCAAGTGTTGAAGGGTGTCTACAGGGCATTGAGCAAGGAAGACCTCAGGAAAAGGGGTCAAAGAGGTAGAAGGCAGATCCTCTAGGACTTTGTAGGTTGGTATGTCGGGTTTTGAGTTTCTTCTGATTGCAACTGGTATGTTTTTAGTAAGGGAATGATTTGTGGAATAAATACTAAAACTAGTAGCTTTTTAACTACAACGACTTTGGAAATGCTAGCCTTTAATTCACATATTAACCCTAGCATTATTTCCACTTTATGATTACGCTTGGAATTTTAAGTTAATTCCCACAGAACCACACATCTAGCAAACAAAGTACGGGAAACCATGTCCTTTACATTCTGTTGAAGATTGATGTTTGCTAAAGGCCTGATGGTTTATCATTTTCATATTTCATACTTTTCCTTTTGACCTTAGGGGCCATTATTTACCTCTTTTATTTTCCGTTGCAGAAAGATCTGTGAAATTTGAGGGGAAGAGAGGTTCTCATTTAATTACTTGAGCACATGGATTGTAACCTTTGGCTCTTAACCATAGCCTAAAAGGTATCCTCCAGTGGTTAAGATTAAACATTGTATTAGAAAAATCAGAATTTCTATAATAATATAAGGTAATGCAAAGAGCCCACCATGTTTCATTGCATGCTGAAATAGTTTGTCAGAGTCTTTTACTTTGTTACTTAATACTGATTTTTAACTGTTAGAGTTTTAATTATGGTATGTCATTGTTAGCTGACAACTTGTTCAGTAGGTTCATGAGCACCTGTTCATTTCATTTTTTAATAAGAAACTTGTAAAGGGCCATCTAAGTTTTATAAGATGTTAGCAGATACCTCTTCCTGCAAATCAGCATCAGTCAGAATTTTTGAGTTTTTAAAAAATTTTATTTTATTTTATTTCTAGGATTTTATTTATTATTTTTAGAGAGAGGGGAAGGGAGAGAAGCAGAGAGGAAGAGAGACATCAATGTATGGTTGCCTTTCACCTGCCTCTAGCTACAGACCTGGCTTGTAGCCTAGTTATGTGCCCTGGCTGGGAGTTGAACCAGTGACCATTGAGTCTGCAGGCCAGCATCTTATCCACTGTGCCACCAACCAGGGCAGAATTTTTGAGTTTTTAGGTGCAAGATGAAGGGCTGAGAGAATTGCCCTCATTTTTACAGCAAATTCTAATTGCCTACAACTTCTAAGACATTAAAAAGTGTATGTAAATAATTGGGACATGATACTTGCCCTTATACTTACCATTTGGCCCTGCAACCTAATAGGTTAGGTATAAGACACTCAGTAAATAATGTGAGAAAAAAACATGGGCTCAAGGGGGGAGAGATAGCAGATATAAAATATAGTTATAAACTATGTAACATTGCGTAGTCAAATACATCTAGTTACTGTAGGACTTTTTATAGAACAGAAAAGTTACTTGTATCTGACATGTCAGCCTCAGCAGTGTTGACAGTTCGTGCCAGAACTTCTTTGTTGTCAGGGGCTATTCTGTGCATTATCGGATATTTAATAGCGTTCTTAGCCTACAACTCCCCCTGTCCCATTGTGTTTATTGTATCCAAACGTTGCCAAATGTCCCTTAGGAGGCAGGAGTGCATGTAGGTGAGAATCACTACTGTGGGGAATGTTTTTTGAGGACCTCCACATCATAAAAAACAAAATGGGGGAACGTTAAATGCAGGTGCATCTGTCAGTACAAAATAAGCCATTGGACATGACATAAGGGGTGTGATGTATAAAATGGGCTGGTACGAAATGATTCTGGATACAGATGTGGTTGGCGACACACACTTAAGAACTGGAGGTTTATATTTCAGAGGCAGCGGGAACCTATTCCCTGTTCAGCAAAGGAGTGACAGAGTGGGAGCCTTGCTTTTCCGGAAGGTGAGCCTGGCAGTTACGTATATATGTAACCCCGAATTGGCAACAGCAGACACTGCGAAAAGTCAGGAGGCGATTGAAATAATCCATGAGAGAATTAATTCCGGACAGGAGTAGGAGTAGTGGTAATGGAATTGGAGATGATTAGCGTGTTTAGGAGGAGAGTAGGATTTAGCAATAACCTGCAGGTGAGGGAGAGGAATCAAAGGTGACTACACGGTAAATTTGGGAGGGAGAATGCCATTGAAAGCTTGAGATCACACAAGGACAACGCGGGTTATAGATGAATGTGGCAAGTTTCAGCCGAAAGAGTGATTACCTGCTTACACATCCTCAAAATTCCCACTGTAGCCGAGGGGTCTGATTCACTGGAGTTGTAGGCCATTGTGAGATTTAGTTTTGGTTCTTTCTGGGCAATACCAGATTTCTGGAGAAACATTTCATCCGCAACTGCTTTTTCTCTTTCGGGCCTATGCTATGGCATGGCGTTAGGTCTGAAAAGACAAGAATGAAAACACAATTTTGTCTACTAGTGAGATGGTGTGTGCGGTCTGGCAGTATGAGTTTGTTCATTCCCTGACTCACCCTTCCCTATTTCCTTATTAAGAGCACAGTCCTGAGACAGGAGTAAACCAATGAATTGACTCCTTTGCTATAAATGTTGTCATACCTGTATGGTAAGTGCCAGTGGAATAGCAATGGAAAGCCATTACTTCTCACTAGGTGCTAAAGGGCCCATAGGTTGGACCATGAGATTTGACTACAGAGGTGAACACTGTGCTTTCTAGGCTGTGAGGGGCAGCACATGCAGCTGGGAGTGACAGTGCATGATTTATAATTAAGATAGCTGTGTAGATGCTATTTGTGCAAACAGATAAAATTCCAAGGCTCTTAAACTTGTAGAATTAGGGTCCTGGTAGACTAGGCCAAAGTTGTGTTGCTCCACCCTTGCCATTTCCTGGTGTCCTAAAATCATGTATGATCAGCTGGGAATAACTATGCCAGCTTCAGTCACAGACCAGAATTTGTCAGTGATTCTGCATGTGTTCATAATGCCCCATGGGTAGATATTTTAAATTGGTATTGTTAAAATTACCTAGGTGTTACGATGATTTTTTTTTTTAACCAACTATGAGGTTCTAATGGATAGGAAATTTAAAAATTGTTGTTTTTC